>CAWUFW010001129.1:1105000-1392500 GCA_963921515.1 Calotriton arnoldi | reverse complement strand
TGGCCGAGGACCCGCACAGGCTCCTGTAACAACTGTTTTGTGCAGTAAATGCATACAGGCTTTTCTTCATCCCTGGAGGACCCGGGACACTCACAATAAGATTCAGATTTTTAGGGAGGGAGATCAAGTTGCCATCTTCGTCTGCTGGCACCCTGCATCGTAATAGCCACAGTGGAGCTCTCCAGCGATGCCTCTGAAAGCAGTGGTTCCAACACTGTGACAATCTCTTTGGCTCTGTCGTAATTTCCCTGGACACTGCGGCAGACTTCCCCTAGTAGTCGGAACCCGATGCAAGAGAACCCTGTTGCCCACCACCAGTAATAGCTCCAATAGTGACGGATGCATGCACATCTTGAGGAACCTGAGATCATAGGGCTCGGTTCTCTAGAAGAACATGTGTTACACATCAACTTGCTCGAACTGCGGTGAATCTGGTCCTGAAAGCTTTCCTTCCCTCACTTGTTGGTTTATCTGTTCATGTCTTGACAGACAACATCAGAGCGATGTGGAATGTCAACATTCAGGGTGGCGTGGTGTCGCATCTTCTCTTCCAGGAAGCTCTGAGATTCTGTTCCTGGGCACAGGTGCATTGGTTCTGGGTAGTAGCGAACAATCTGGCAGGCTGCCTAAACATAAGAGCTGATTCCCAGAGTCTGCATCCTGTTGCTGACCAAGAGTGGGGTCTCAATCCCGATGTGGTCTATGACATCTTCGCATTGTGAGGCACTCCTTAGGTGGACCTGTTTGCCACTTTTTAGAATGCTCACTACCCTCAGTTCTGTGCCCTCTAGTTTATGCTGCAGGGACCCTTCGGGATGTGTATCGGTTGACATGGGATTTTCTGCTTTATTGCATATTTCCCTTAGACCCGTAGCTGAATCTGCATCGAGTGGGCCAAAGTCATCATGAACGCCCCATACTGGCCACAGAGGTTATGGTATTCAGTCCTCCTTTGACTCTTTGTGTGTGTTCCTGCTTCTGCTACCTCACAGGGCAGACATTCTCTACCGATCAGAGGTACAATTTGTACAACCCAACCTCCCGAGTCACCACGTTCATTTCTGGAGATTTAACAGGGATAGCTGAGCTACTTTCAACTGCCGTTGTAAGTGGTTGACTTTGTCTTATCTGCGCGTCACCCTCCATGAAGTCTTTATATGTTGGTCGTTGGAACAGCTTTATTCCCTGGTGCACAAACGAAAATGTGGTTCCTTTGAAATCACACCTTTTTAATGTTTTACTTTTTTCCTCGTTCTTTGGCCAAGCAAGGTTGAGTGGTGGGCACATTTAAAGTTTACTGTGACAATATTGCCTAATGAAAACCGTTGCAAGTGTATTGTACTAAGCTACATTTACCAAAAGCTTGCAGAAATGCAGTGAGTCTCCTCCATTTCATTTACCACGGGCGGCACCTGAACTGACCCAAATGGGCTTGGCGTTTCTTCGACTGGGAAGAAGGATTGTTCTAGATGCATCTTCGAGGCTTGTGTAGTTTGCACGACCTGTTAAGATAAGTAATAGCTTTTGGCTCGTCAAGCACCATATATCTGTCCATGTCCTGGTGTTTTTTTCTGCAGGTATGGGAGGGTCAGGCAACAATGTGAGAGTGGGCAGGACAAGCAACAACGACATGGGGGGGGGGTTGGGAGGGACAGGGCAATCAACAACAATGCAGGAGGGGGATCGGATGGAACCGACCAGCAACATCAGTGCTGGAGGGGGGAGGCAAGCAACAGCAACAATGTGGAAGGGACAGGGCAAGTAACAATAATGTGGGACAGACTGGGCAGCAGAAGCAACAGCAAAAGCTCCGGTACGTGCGTCGGGCCCAGAATGAAGACTAAACCAAGGGCCGTGAGTACAATTGACCCACCCCCATTGAACAAAATCTTACATAGTCCTCCCCCTCCACTCCACAGTGCGCCACAGCCCTCAGGCTGTGGTCAACATTGAGAGCGGGCCTCAGAGCCGAGACAGGGCGAGAAGGTTCCCGATCCCAATCAGTAAACCTGGCATACAGACAAGGAGGGAGCCGACAACAGGACCACAATGGTGCAGAAACAGCTATCAGATCATGCAGCACCGACGAAACACCCACACCTGGCTTCAGCGTCGGAGAAGCACTCTGATCTGAAAAACCGCTCAGCATCGAGCCATTTGGAATCCAAAGTCTCATCTGATCTGAAAAAACAAAAGGAGCATTGTCACTCTTCGAAGCCGAAGAAAACCCTGGCCAGGACAAAGACAAAAGTGCCTTCCTCAGCCACAAAAACAGTGCCAGAGAAGCAGGCAACTGGATTACAAAAACAGGTCTTGCATTAGGAAAAAGGCAATATTTTTTAAGGCCTAAACAAGTACATGCAGGAAAAGCACCATAAGCAGTCATCCAAAAGACAGGGTTAACAATTGGATGTGCCACAGCCACTAACTAAGAGAGCGGCTACTGAACATAGGGCCACAAGCCCTATGTCTTTCAATCAACCACTATCCGCTCACACAAGATCACCCTCACCTACTCAGGAAGAGAAAAGAGGGGATAGCCCTGAGTTTGAAGAGAATTACTCAGACTCTCAGAGAGATACCCATCTCAGCCCAGCCCCATGGGATGACTGACGTGTCTATCCAGATACCAACATAGGGCTGCCTATCCCATCAAAAGCTTCTCATCCGGATGATATCTCCTCATACCATAGTGTCATACAAAGGGCACCAGAATACCATAAACTACCCTTGCTGACCACAGAGGAAGAAACCGATTTCTTGGTGGAAACACTTAAAAACTGAACGTACACTACGATATCTACCGATGATAGGTTCCTTTTAAATGTATCCAAGAACATTTTTTAAAGATCCTGTCAAATCCAGAGTGCTTACAGCCAGGATAGAACACAAATACAGGCCTTCCCCATCAGACCCTTTATGTATCAGGGGACACCCTATTGCAGACTCCCTAGTTGTCACTACAGCTCTTAAAAGAACTGTATCGCAAGGCACTGGGGAAGCTCCACCTCCTGGCAAGGAGAGTAAAAGCATTGACCCAGCAAGGAAAAGGGTAGCTACAGAACACGCTAATCACTGGCGGTTTGCTAATTCTGTGGGCCTATTGTCACGCTATAACAGGGCCACATGGGATGAGATGGAGGCCTTTTCTGCAACATCTCCCAGAACAATGCAGGAAAAAGGCGAAGATCTAGTTGATGAAGGGAGACCGATATTAAACGCTGCCATCTGATGTGAGATAGTGCAGACGCCGCAGCAGCATGAGGCATTAATTCATCAGTAATGTTCCGTAGACATGCATGACTTCGCATATCAAGCCGGGTCTGGTGACTTAGTGGACTGATGCGTCCACTGCAGTGGCCTGTGTTTGACCTCATGGTCACAGGTTTAAATCCCGGAGGGTCCACTCAGACTTTAATCCTTCTGAGGTTGATAAAATGAGTACCATTGAGTTGGGCAATAATCAAAACATCTGTTATTCAGCGCCAAGATACCCTTCTGGGTGAACGTGTGCTTTACAAAAAAACACGTTATGTTACCTGGGTTTAAGCCAGAAGTGCAACATCACATTTTTAACATTCCTTTTGATGGTGAACATGTTTTTGGCCCTGAGGTTGACACGCAACTGGAAAAGATAAAAAAGGATGCAAAAACAGCCAAGTCAATGGGAGCCTTGCAGTCCATAACGCAAAAGCAGCAGCCCTTTCAGCGCTAACAAGGGAAAGGGGCCTTAAAGAGTGCTACACCAGAGACCCCAAGCCACCAACAACCGCGGAAAGACTATTACCGAGGTGGCTGTAAATCACGAGATAGAGGCACTACAACCAAACAGTGGCTCCCCAACCATTTCCCCCAACCACACATCACCTGTCGGGGGAAGGTTACAACAATTCCATCATTTGGGGCCAGAAGAGACATCAGACCAATGGGTGTTAGACATCATCACTCAGGGATATTGTCTGGAGTTCAAACAACAACATCCAAATATCCCTCCAAGGAAACATATCCTAAATCCACAGCATCTACACCTGCTGAAGGAAGAAGTAAAAGCATTATTGCAAAAAGAAGCCATAGAACCTGCCCCATACAAACATCAAGGACAAGGAGTGTACTCCATATACTTCCTAATACTCAAAAAGGATGGAACACTCCTTTCCATTCTGGACTTAACACCCACTCAATCAATACAACATATCCACACACTTTCACGTGGTGACACTTCAGGATGTGAAACCACTACTACAAGAAGGCAACTTCATGGCTGCATTAGATATGAAGGACTCGTACTTTCATATCCCCTTCCATGTGGCACATCGCTGATGCCTCCGAGTTGTGGTAAGTGCCCATCACTATCAGTTCAAAGTCCTACCATTCGGAGTAACAACAGCCTCAAGTGTATTCACAAAATGCTTAGTTGTGGTAGCTGCGAATCTGAGAAGGGAAAACATTCATGTCTTTCCTCACCTCGACGATCGGCTGATCAAGAGTTCCAGCAAACTGAAATGTCTATAGGGCACTCAAGCAACAGTCAACCTCTTACACAAGTTGGGATTCACAATAAATGCCAGCAAATTCCCTCTACAACTGGTCCAAATACAGCCTTATCTTGGAGCCATACTTTATTCAATCACAGCAAAAGCTTACCCCAATGCACAAAGGGTTCTCAATTTCCAGAAGCAACTGGCTCTTTTTCAGCCACATCGTCGCCTATCAGTCAACATGGTGATGCACCTTCTGGGTATGATGGCTTCTTGTATTGCGATAATTCCACTTGCCAGATTATATATGAGACCCCTACAAGAGTGCTTAGCATCATAATGGTCTCAAGTGGGGGCAACATGGAAGATCTAGTGTCATTTCACCCAAGGTCTATTAGGCACTACAATTGTGGAACACACAAGACCCACAAATTAGAAGAGCCCTCATGGACCCAATCCTGCAGGTGACAATCACAACGGATGCATCACTCATGGGTTGGGGTGTTCACATGGAGGACATTGCAGTACAGGGACACTGGTCTGCACAACAACAGACTTTTCACGCTAGTGTTCTAGAGCTACCAGCTATACATATGGCTCTCAAAACATTTCTCCCCAACATAACGGAAAAATGTTCTGCTACGCACAGACCATATGACAGCAATGCACTACATCTAGAAACAAGGAGGGACCCATTCATTGCAACTATCTCAACTAGCACAACTCATATGAAAATGTGCCATCCATCACAAAGTCCACCCCTGGCAAAATACATATTAGGGGTGGGCAACTCAATAGCAGACCTGCTAAGCAGGATGCATTACCAAGTCCGTGAGTGGGAAGTTCACACTCAGATCCTACAAATATACCTCAAACATTAGGGGAATCCAGCAATAGATCTCTTCGCCACCATAGAAAATGTGAAATGCCAACTTTGCATCCAGGCACCTACATCCACAATCCAAAGGCAATGCTCTATAGATGAACTGGTCAGGGATATTTGCATATGCTTTTCCACCTCTCCCACCCATTCCTTATGTGGTCAGGAAACTCAGACAAACATCACTGACGATGATACTCCGAACTCCAACATAGGCACGACAACCATGTTACACGTTAATGGAGCTCTCCCTAGTACATCACGAGAAGATTCCATACATTCCAGATTTTCGCACTCATAGCGAGTGGCAGAGTCAGGCACCCCAGTATTCAACAGCTCACTCTTGCAATTTGGCTCCTGAGGTCATAGAATTTGGGTACCTACAATTACCTCCAGAATGTGTGGACATTCTAAAGGAAGCCAGAAGACCAACCACAAGAGCGTGTTATGCAGCAAAATGGAAAACCTTTGCTCACTATTGTGCTACAAACAACATAAGTCCTTCATCACCATCTGAACAACCTCTGGTGTGTTACTTGTTACATCTTCAGAAATCATATTTAGCATACACATCTATAAAGCTGCATTTAGCAGCAATTGCTGTATACCTACAAAACAGAAAACAACAATCGCTTTTTTGCATACCTGTCATAAAAGCATTCATGGATGGACACAAAAGAGTCATTCCACCACCTACATCTCTTGTACCATCCTGGAACTTAAAAATTGTGCTGACAAGATTAATGCCCACATCATTTGAACCAATGCATAAATACGAACTACAATTCTTAACATGTAAAGTGGCTTTCCTTGTTGCAATTACATCACTAAGAGTCGGCAAAATGCATGCACTAACTATTGAGGAACCCTATTTTCCAAGTATTACAAGACAAAGCTCGCCTGCGCACAAACCCAAAGTTTCTGCCAAAAGTTATATCACCTTGCCACGTAAATCAGACTTTGGATTTATCGTTTTTCTTTCCAAAACCAGAAACCGTTTCAGAAAGGGCGTTACATACACTTGATGTCAAACGTGCCTTTATGTACTATGTGGAAAGAAAAAAACATTTAGAAAAACACAATGACTATAGCTTTTTCAAATGCAAGGAAATGTAATCCCATCTCAAAAGCATGAATCGCTAGATGAATAGTTAAATGTATACAAATTTGCTACATCAAAGCTAAACAAACACCACCCACAACGCCAAGAGCTCTTTCCACAAGGAAAAAAAAAGCATCAATGGCTTCCTTGGGAATTATCCTGCTAACAGACATTTGTAAAGTGGCACCATGGATAAACCCACGCACTTTTACCAAACACTACCAGTACTACGCATATTATTTCTGGCAAATACACCGTCAGAAGCCTAATGCCACCACGAGAGGAGTACTGCTTTAAAGTCTATGCATAGCATGTGTATTTGCAGCCAATACATGCGGATGGATTATTTAAATTATACGTTCCAAAGGAGTGCCAGCCATCTTGGTTTTTTTGTAGTGTAGCATTCCCTCAATGTATAATTATACTAGCTTAATATCGCTCATCACTGATTGCTGCTTTTTTGCATTTGTATAAATGCACACGTGTTGAGGTTCCATGGTGACTTGTGCACTTCTGGCTTTATGAGCACAGCATGGTTGTGTCCAGATAGTGTCTTTGCGTTAAAAGGAAACACTTGTGTTGTTCATGGCATACAGTTTAAGTTTAAATAAACACCTGTGTGTTTGCAAAGTAAAGTGCATAGTACATTTACTTATGGTTAATACAGCAGATTTGGCTTTTGTAATAAATAAACACTTGGCCAGTTTCCAGGATGACTGCTGCAATGTGATATGAGCAATCTCTGTATGGTTTTTCCGAGGAATGTCTTTATTTCAAATGGCATGTGCAATTACTCGAGCATGAATTCACCCACCATGGGTTAGCGCGTACAGTATGGGGTTGTTTTGGCAATTGTAAACAATATACTTGTGTCAAAGTTGCATGGTGACCTTTGCACTTAAGAATAATGAGCACTGCATGGAGAAGTCTGAATAATGTCTTTACTTTAAAAGGCAAGACAAGTTAAGTGCTTGATGTTCACGGCACATCTGCATGTTTGTAATAAGAAAGTACATTTACTTATGGTTAACATTGCAGCATCTGTAATAAATAAACACTTGGCCAGTTTTCAGGGTGACTGCTGTACTGCGAAATAAAGGATTATGGCATGATTTTTCCATAGTTTGTATACATTTGAAATGACACGTGCAATTAGTCCGCGCTGATCGCAGCACAAGTTAGATCCATAGTATATGGGATTCCCATATATAGCTTTACTGGCCATCACAGTGAGGTGGAGCACGTCAACACGCTGATCTCCACACACGCCAGCATGTGAGGCATCCGGACTTGTGCATTATATATACAGCTCGATACCCATCAGCATGTGTCCTACCCACGCTGTGATACGACCATCAACCTATTATGATGGCCTAAGTGGTAGTATACTTGGTCTACTGTGTTTCTGAAGATGACATATCTTTCAGAAACCTTCATAAACCGCTGATTTATTGGAGTCGGTTTTCTTGAGTGACACTAGTAGGGAGTGTTTTGGAAGGAGGGGATTGAACTATCAGGAGAGAATGTTATGACTTAGGCCTACATTTTCACAGTTCTGTTGGCATAGACTGGAATTCTGTTATGTTTTTGACACACAACGCATTATGCTCCTGAATGGTAAGTTATGTAAGCATGTTTTCAAGGTAAATTGAACAGCGTGCACTAACCGAAAGACTCAAACACTGGCACTCACACTCTGGTGCAAATGCTCACACATTTCCACCCACAGGCACGCCCTTCCAAATGAACATAATCACAGTCCGACTTCCAGCAATCTCGCTCGCTTACACACACTGTGCACAATCCTGTTCAGATTCCACCGACTCACACTGACACACTCGAGACTCAATAAGTGACGTACTCACACACACAACATGCTTGCAGTGATCTTCAAACACATACACTTCCACACACCGAATCAGCAGATCGCACTGATATGCAACATGTAAAAAAAGCATTGACAAACCAGTAAATGTTACATGGCCAAAACCAAGAGCCTTTGCCAATGCTTGTTTAAAATTCGTTTTGAGGGACTCTAGCAAGAGTCCCTAAAACCCAAAGGTCCAGACATACAAATATTTTTTAACCTTAATTACTCAAAAACTACTGAACAGATTTACACCAAATTACAAAAGGCACGCTTTCTAGACCAAGATCTAGCTTCCTGCTAAATTTGGCGTAATTCCGTTCATCAATTATTGCGGTAGCGCTGTCTAAAAAAAGTATGAAAAATGCATTGGAATTTTGTGTTTGGGACCCCCTTTTTTCTCAGCCTTCGCTTGACGGATCACCCGAAACATTCCTGGAAGGAGCTGCTTGGGTGGTTAACTTTTTTTTTTGGGGGGGGGGAATTTTAGTGATTGTTCATCAAATGGCGCAAAAGTTATTAGCAAACCAAACAGCTCCTTGTCTATGGAAAAGCAATCCTTATAACAATTGTCCTCATTAACTCTTTAAAAGTTGATAAGTTGCTGCAGTGACACACACTTCTGACTCAATCACCACATCCTCCTTGTTTCATCTATTCGAAAGTTCCATATTCCACTCACTTTTCCTGCTGCCATTAATCATAAACTGGGAAAGTGTAAAGTAGTGAACGATGTAGTACTTATATTTCCAAAGTTCATTTAGCAGATTTAGTTGTGTAAAGGTGTTTCACCTGAGAGTATAGTAATATGGTGTAAACAGACTAGAAGTCCTTAAGATTGCCTTATTTATTCAGTAAATAAAACTTCACACAGAGATATTGATTCGCACAGCAGAGTTGGATCGAATCTCTAGCAGGGTATACCAGAATTTAACCCAATAAATATGTTTTGCTGAATTTCAAACAACACCGAATATGGGCTGTGTTAGAAAGTCATCCTTTTGCCCTGTTTACCCCCATTTTTTACTTACTGGTGGTAACTGACTCTGACCGTGCCCTGGGCTCTGCTAATCAGGCCCAGGGCCAGTGCTATGATTAGAAAGGTGCATGTAATTGGGTACACTTACCATTGGTGATGACAGACCCCTTAAAGTCCCTAGTATATAATAAGGCCTGGGGGATTCAATCTACCTATAAGTCCTAATAGATAATAGAGCATGGAGGTTTAGAGACCCAGCGGATTTCCTGCACTTGCATGTGTGCACTGCTCTGTGCCTGCTGTCCTTTGAAAGGCAGCCCTGCCGCCTGTCTTTAAAAGTAATTTCTCACAATTGGTATTGACGACCCTATAAGTCCCTAGTATATAATAGTGCCAGGGGGTTCAAACTACCTAAAAGTCCCTAGTATATAATAGAGTGTCTGCTGCCATTTTAAAGGCAGCCTTGCATTGCAGACGGTCTTTAAAAGTAAATTAAATGCAAATTCGATTTTGGTGGTATGGGCACTCTAAAAGTGATAATATACTTTATTTTCACATATTAGTGACCACTAAGGTCTCCCATAGGTGTCCCAGGGGTGGGGTCATGTAACTATAAGTAGGGGTCTTATAAAAGATGTTTTATAAACCCTGGTGGGTGAAAAACTGCCCATTTCATTTTTCCCCATTGTAGCTACTTAGCTCCATAGACTAACATTGGAATATTTTATTAAAGTATAAATATTGCTAGGAAGGGGATGGAAATATCATTCTGGGACTTAAAAGATTGGTATTGATAAATCCAACAACTTCCCACTGTTGAATTTATCACACAATGACACAAGATATGCAGGAGAAAAGGGAGAGAGCAGAATTGGGAGACCCACAACCTAGGGAATGGAAAAATTGGAGGATAATGGAGAAGAAGATTGGAAAGGTGGGTAGATGTAAGGTGAGATGGGAGAGTGAAAGCAAGCGTGGCACAGAGAGAAACGAAGAGTTGAAGGGGTTGGAGAGATTCAGGGAATTCTGCATGGATATGTGGGAGTGAATGGCTCAGAGGGACAGGGACAAAGCTGCCATTAGTGCAGCGGGGCAGTGTCACTGGGTTCTTGGCTGTGAGTAGGGGCCCACAGCACCAGAATCAGGGCTGTTTGTTACTTCCTAACCAGTCAGGTAGGGGGCATATTTTCTCATACTTGCATCAGGGACCATAGCTCTCTTGCTGTGCCACCGGGTGACTTAGCAGTCTGTTCATCATACTAGAATGAATTGTTGTAGATAATGTTGTATTTTGATTCTGATCTAGTAATTTCTTTATCAGACCACTTGATAGAATAATTTATATGTTATTGACAATGTTATTCTTTTACTCTGGCATAACCACACCTAGGTATTGTGGAAGGGAATATTTGCATTGGAAACACTGCATTTGCCTGAGATGAATGGGTCAAATTATTTAATGAAATTGACCCATTGAACGTAATTTTTTTTTTACAAGTCTGTTTATTGTTTTCAGCAGAAAAAACAAATATGATACAATAAACATTAACATTGAGCAGCGAAATAAAAGTTGTCTTACAATTGTATATGCCCCTCTAGCATGAGGTGGGATGCTCTCTCCAAATAGCATGAACGGACTAGATTCATGGAACGTAATTAATCCTGTCTAGTGGCAAGTGATGCCTTTTGTATACTGTAAAACCAGTAGTACAAGATCTAGTCTACCCATATGGAAAAATCAGGCTGCTCCCCACACTTAGGAGCAGGTCATTAGTACAGTTCAGTGCAAGTATATATTCTCTTGAGTTAGATTCTTTTATTACTAGGCATGTGTAATGTTTAATATGATTTGGAACTTCCTGGTTGCTAAATGCTTGTAGCTTTAGGATTGTTAAGTAGTGAAGAAGACACACTGTTTGATTTTGGAAATCGTTAGTCTTTAAGGATCATTTTATGTTGATTAGCTGGTTGGTAGGGCTAACTAATCATAGCTTTGTTCAGTGTCACTATCTTTTTAAAAAAAATCTTTGTTTTTACAATACTCATTTTCACCAGTATGCTATAGTGAGCAGGTGGTCGCATATACGTGTTGCCCAGGATCTACGGCATACGTAAGTGTGCATAAGAGTTCGGTGCACCCATATTTGCCAAAGTATATCAGCCACTTGTGTGTTTAGGCTGACTGTTTAATATTTTTTAGTTATTTTGATGACTTAAAAAACTCCAATTTATATCCATTATTCAAAAGATGCAAAACACCTCATACAAGTTGTGATGTGTTATGGTGCCGTAGTTTATGGTGTATTTTTAGATCACCCCCAAAGAATGTTGCTCTCAGGTTCCCATTGTGTGTATTTGTCTGTTTAATATTTTTTATTATTGTTAAACTTAAAGCAATCATTACAAGCCAATCCAGATCCATCTGACCCCTTGATCTATATGTGCATGTTATTCATGCACGGATTGCTCATAGGAAGGGTTGTTTGGTATGTGAATCCATTTTAAACCTAGAAAAGGGGAGAACCAATGTTAGACTGGTATAAATTATATTAATTGTCACCACTTTCGTATATGAACTGTGTAATTTGTGCTCCCAACTCGAATAGGTGATGGGAATATGCAATGTAACTCTGTCAAGAGGTGAAGCATGTTGACATAAACCTCTTGCTGCTGAGCTGAACAAAAAACGATGGAGGAGCCCACATGTCCGTTATTTCCGACCCATTACACTTTTCTTCACCTTTAGCTTTGTATATCTTTTTCAAAGTGTTGAAGAGTTTGTCTGCACTCTCTGCTTCCCATAAGATATATTCCTTCTTTTGACATGTAAAGTAGTCTTTTTGGGTGAAGTAATCCAACTTCTGTGCTGTGGGCTGTAAACTTCTACTTGATAAGATTGAGAGTTCAATTTTTTTCTCGAACTGCCTCTGCGGCAAAGTACTGAAACTGGAAGATCTTGTGGCCTTCAAATTTGAGGTCTCCTATACTACGACAAACGTGCTCATTCTCTGTTTCCCGGTCCAAAACTCTTGGTGGCATTCAAGCTGGATGATCCTCTTTGACCTCCTCTGGCGCCCCAGCATCTTGATATGGGTTTGTGTTATGGCGTTATTTGCTCCACATGCCAGGGATTTGTTCTATTTGATGACCTCTCCTATCCTCTGTCACCCTTCTCACTTTTGTAAAGCCTATTGCATTGGCTGCTTATGATCTAAATCTACTTTTATCTGTTATGTAACGTGAGTGTTGATCATTCAGATGTGTCATTTTTCGCTCTCCTATGTATATTGGTGGGAACGTTACTGCAGTAATACCAAACAGCTGCATTGAGTCGTTCCATCACTTCTTTTCTGAGGTACGTCTGTACTGTTAAACTTTAAAAAAGTACCACTTTTGGTGTACACGTTACCCAACTAACTTTCTCACCCTTTTGGTGAGTAACAGACAAAAACATACAGCACACTTATCAGGAGACTTGTAAGAAGTAGTCTTCTGACCATGGGACCATACCAAGTCTGACCGACTGTAAAAAATGAGGAGTAGGATGTCACATGAACACAACAGAGGTGACCTTCGACCCTATGATGTCATAATGGATAGGTAGAATTCCAAGTAAATACATTGTACTTCAGTGTTCCATCACTGGAACCTCAAGTTCAGAAGAATATTTCTTTTTTAATCTTAAACGCCCCATTAACTGATCATTTTTAATGCAATGTTCTAGAAAGGCTTCATTGTGGAGAGTGATGCATACTTTTCTCTGTTCACTTTATTTGTGGTACATGTCATAAGTCAGCTTGCGGCTGCTGTGTTTATAAGGACAGACTTTGAGTATTTGCATTGAAAAAGTTTGCTTATTACAGCAAGTTGCAATTTGATTTGTTTTGGTAGAGGTCCCAAGACTCAGTTCGGAGAAGGTTTCACCAGATAGTTTACAGTGATCCTGAATTCTGGGCTAAGGAGGAGAAGGAAGGTGAGTTTGACTTTTTGGGCAGAATTGACAGTGTTTAATTTCAGGTAAAAAGAAGCATTTTGCTATACATTATAATTTTTATGTTTGTGTACAGGTAGAGACATCGCTTCATTGGATCGAAAACCTGCTTCACCACGGCCCATCCGGATTACCAGAACAGTGGGCCACAAAGTCCCAATGGTGGATATCATATTAGAAGAACCTCACAAGTAAGTAATCAGAAGTGAAGAACCAGATATCCAAGTCGATCGAGAGAGAATAAAGCATAAGGTATCTCCGCCACATAAATTGATAAAAGGATGTGTGGTTTACCCATGTACATGATCACAATCAGAGTATTAGACTGATTCGTAAACAATCCTGACCCATGCTTTGTAAATTATGTATGTTGTTGATCACGCCCTAAAGGTAGTAACTTTAGAAACAGGTGGCTGTTTTCCTAACCCTGCATGTATGCATACAAAACTTGCTTGGTTTAAGAATATTTGTGGAATTTCATATTTTTAAAAATCTTTGCTTCAGTCAGCTTTTTATTTTACATTTTAGCAAATGCAGAACCCTTGAGCTCATGCATGTTTTATGCTTTGTGAATTATGTGGAAGCTATGAAGTCTCAACTTGCAACTTTTTCCAGACATAAGTGTGACTTTCTGATTTGAGGCATGATCTGCAAGCACATAGAATGGTGCCTACTAATTAAGTAGTTAAATTACCTTGAAATTAGTGCACTGTGTTTGTTAAAAATCATCCAGCTAGCTTGATTCACAAAGATTCTGCTGTGGGTAGATGTGACGTACTCTTGTTGTACTCCTAAAGTACTTCTGACTTCCAGGAGTATGCCTGGAATACTCGTGTCATTCTCCTGAAATTTATTAGTAAGCTGGGAGTACTGCAAGTGTGCCTCCTGGCTTAATTTTGGAATTCAGTAGTACATTTGGAGCACTGCAAGAGTAAGTTGCAGCAGAATATTTTTAAATTGGGTCCATTGGCCTTTAGAAAATGCTTTTACAAGGGTTGTTTTAAAATAAAACGCTTCTTGTAAAACAATTGCTAACACTCCCAAGGGAAGCCCTTCTCTAAGCAGCATAATGCTTTCCAAAACTTTTACACATGCAGAGGCTGTTAAATCAATTATGCTGCATCAAAGAGTAATTCACAGAAAGGATAAACGCAGAATTCCTTTTGAACAGGAAGAGCAAATGGTTCCAATTAACATAATGTAAGCCTTTCCTCAAGTGAATGAGCACAACACTCAAAACTCCAATGATCTATAAACCTGCTTCAGCAACCGTTGTCAGCAACCCAACCCCATATGTCGTCTACCTTTGCACTAGTGTATAAGCTTCCAAGATGAATTAATGACAGATTTTTAAAGCACAGCTGGTAACCCCAGGGTTGTCCAGGCCTTGAGGGGATCAGGGAATCTGATTTGGTTCACTTAAGTTGAAAAAAGCCAGGTTTTAAGATTCTTACGGAAGGAAAGTGGGGTTTGATTGGATGGATTTTGATAAGTAAGTGTTTAGCTGCAAGAAAAGAATAAGCGGACTCCAAGATAGATAGGTCAGCAGTGAGGGTGAGTGAGCAGATTTGCAGAGAATGAGCGAAGTGAGCGCCTAATTTGATAGGACAAGACTCTATTCCTGAGCTACATTGGGCTATTGTTATGAAAAACACATTTGCAGAGAGCAAGTGCTTTAAAAATAGAATGTTTGGCAACAATTAGCCAGGGAATATTTGGTTAGAGATAGAGGAGCATGAAGAAGCCCCAGAATGAAGTACACTGCTGCATTCGGAGCTACCTACAGGCGAAAGGTGAGATAGGCAAAGAAAGTACAGCGAGAGTCCGTAATCCGTTCAGGAGTGGATGAGACCTTGAACAACAGTAAAAGCACAAAGAGGACTCTTTTGACTAGAAAAGGAGACCGGAGTCAAAAATTGCACCTTGATTCTCCATGCTAGTATTTAAGACTGGTGTGGAACCAAGCGCTATAGACCACCAAAGGGACGACCAAGGGAGTCGAAGAATGGTTCTCAAGATTAAGAACTGGTCTTTTTGCTGTTAAACCTGAGGTAATTACTCAACATCTAGTTGGCAACTGGTGTCATGAACATTCATACAATCCAGCAGAAGAAGAATTAGGTTCTGATATTGCCCTGTTAAAACATTATACCTCACCCAATTGTGGTTTTATTCAGCAATATGTACCTGAATGCAGTGCTCAAAGAATTGTAAATACAATAAAGCTGCTAGTTGGCTTAGTTGTTTGTCTGTAGTAATATAAAAATAGTTTGAATAAGGCCGAATCTTAATTTTCCTTTTTCTTCAGGTCCCTTTTTCTTCCCCCAAGTGTGGCTACACATTTGCCATATAGATTTCATATTATTCAAATCTGTAAACAAAGACCCAGCAAACCTAGCATATCTTATTCGCGCAGTACCAAAAGGTGGATAACTTCAGCCTTTGCTGGCAACTTCCTGCATGGTGTATGTAAATGAAGCTTCCATGTGTACTCTAACGTGAAACTCACCCCTCAAAGCCAGAATCTTATTCACTGGAACGGTATCACAGTATATCATGAAGAGCAGCCTCTTCTGATGCAGTAATAATGCATTTCAAATGTAGAAGTATGGGTGTATGTATCGCAAACCTTTGCAGCCAGGGTCCTTCGATTCCTTGGCTGTGCGTGTGTTCTTTGGATAATACTCTCCTGTGGGCACTATTTAAAAATGGTCTTGATCAGCTGCTGGAAGTCGGATTTAGTATTTCTCTAAAGTTTAGACTTTAGCTCTTTGCTATAAACTTGTCATGTCTGATTTTATTTTTTAAACTGAGACTGAGAGTATCCTTTCATGATCTCTGATCTCTTGATCAAGTGTTCAGTATGAAAGTTCCTCCATTTTGAATGATGCTTCGGTGTCCCTGAACTGGGTGAACTCTAATCAATGATCTATCTTTTGGGAGCGTTTAGCTGTTGAATTCTGTAAGCGCCAGAAACGCTATTCCACTTGTCCTTTTGTTAAAATATCACATTGCCAGGCTCCACATTTGATCAAACTATTAAATGAAGTCTTCCAGCATGACCTGGATAATTTTATGTAGGTTTTCGTGGAGAGCATGCCCATACTGCTTTGGAGATTTAAGAAGTTCCCTGAAGGTTGGCATCAATTTTGAGATTACGGTCTCCAAGTTATATATCGAGCAAAGGGTGCCTGAAAGGGTTAACCTCAGTTATTGGAATATTTTTGACTTTGCAATGGGACTCCCCATTCCCCCTCCCTCTCTTGCAGTAGTTTTGAAAGTTTTTGTGTGATGGGCTTAGATTAACAACATAGATTTTGTAGGATCTATCTTGAGTTTGTTCCAGGAACACAGCATGGCTTTGAAGAACATTCTGTGCCCATTACAGAAGAATTGACCCCTCTGTGGCGAGTATTAGTGGAGCATGTGGCTCATTTAGCAAGGCATCAATAATTGTGGCACATACTTTCCGTCCTATAAGATTGTAGAGTCTACATATGCTGATGACACCTTATTATATGTCCGAGACCCGGAACAAAATCTTTCCTCAGTGCTTAGGGAAGTAGTACACTTTGGTGCGCTATCGGGCTTACATGTCAATTGGTCTAAGTCCATTGTCTTCCCGCTTACCCCAGTCACGACAAATTTTGAGATGGACTATCCGCTACAATGGACCACGGACTCGATTCGATACCTCGGTATCCGTCTACACACAGACTCAGAGACCGTGTTTAGAGAGAATTATGGTACCGCTGTAGATAAATTGGAGGACGACGTTGAAGCCTGGATCCGGTTGCCGCTGTCGCTCGTGGGCCGTGTTTCCATCATGAAAATGTGATATTACCCAGATTTCTGTTTCTTTTTACGAATATTCCTATGGTCTTACCACGATCCTTCTTTCATAGACTTAATAAATCAATGATAAAACTGGCCTGGGCGGGTAAGCAAGCACGTGTGCAATGGCGAATACTTACATTACCGTATCAGTTGGGGGGCTTAGGAGTGCCAGATTTAGACTTATATTATAGGGCTGCACAGGGAGCACTAGGGCATCACTGGATCCATGGGGCGTCCGACGTGCCGTTTATTCGTATGGAAAAGCTGATAGCCGAGCCGCTCCCTCTCCCAGCCACGCTATTTGAGCCTGTGGACCGGAGAACCGGAATCCTGGATTCCATTAACTCGATCCGACATGCCTGGCATAACTTGTTGCAATTACAGGCGGGGGCTCTGCTGTACTCTCCGGCTATGCCGATCGAATGGGCATTGTGGATAGCCCCCTGCAGGGACGGGGGAGTTACCCGAGTGCTGCGCACACTAAATATTGACACGGCGGGGGACCCGTTTCAAGACGGGGCGGTTAAGACGTGGGAATAAGCTGCGAATGCGACAGACGTTAACACCCCGCTCCAACAATTTCAGTTTTATAGAGTGCGCAGAGCCATGCGCGACTTGTTGGGAGAGGACATGTGTGAACCCCCAGAAGTACCGGAACTGTCATATGTTATAGCCACTGAGTCTCCCCGGAAAGTGGTCTCTAACATATACAAATTGGCTATGTCACATAGAGCTACCCAGTATACGAAGGCCAGCCTGGCATGGCAAAGAGACTTGCAGGAGGTAATAGAGGACTCTATGTGGAAGTACTGCTGTACTAATATTAGACGCATCTCACTACACGGCAGGCATAGACTAATTCATTTTAAATACATCAATAGAGTATATTACACCCCAGAAAGACTTCATAGATACGGGCTCAGGGAAGACGCGTCCTGTGACAGATGCCGTGCTCACCCTGTGGACTTTTTGCATCTGGCGCGGCAGTGCCCGGGAGTATATAATTATTGGGAGGCCATTTTCCGAGAATTGAGCAGTGTGGTGGATAGGGAGCTCACGCCGGATCCCGCAATCGTCCTTTTAGGGTACTCTAAAACCCTCCCTAAACCAATGCGTAGGCTAGTGGATATGGGGCTCCTCATGGCAAAACGAAGGGTTGCAATGTGTTGGATGAGAGGCCCTGTTCCTACGGTGACACAGTGGTCGCATGATATGCTGTATTGCTGCACACAATCCGAGAACTTCAGTGAGCTGCTCCCGCCTCGCAGCAGGCCTACGAACTTCTGGGGACTGTACACAACATATCAGATTAACAGGATTGTATTTCTCTTCGATTTATATTTACTAGGTGATAATCTGAACTGTACCAATTCCTGAGCGCCGCAGGCGACGAGGATTCTTCCAGTAATGGGTTTTGAGTGTGTTATTGTTAGAAGTTGTAAGAAGTACATAGCATCTCAAGTATGTTCTGCGCTGCCTGCCCCTTGGGTTGTTGGCCACGAAGCTGTGTTAAACTTGCATCTGTTACCAAGCCGCCGGCCCCAGGGTTGTAGGCAAGAGGCTGTGTACGCATGAATAATTCTTACGTAATAAAACTTTCAACAAAAAAAAATTGTGGCACATACAGGTCATTGGCATAGACCCACAACTGATCATGAATTTTCTGCTTCTTTACCCATAGATCAGGCTCTTACTTGGGGCATAGGCTCTGGGTATATACAGTCTTGAGCAGTGTTTCAGTTTCATTTTAGCCAACTTCTTTTACTGGCTATTCTTGTCCATAAGGTTTCAAGCCTGTGAGTATTCCTGCAACTGGTTCTTGCTTAATATTAATAATGTATAAATACAATATTATTCCTTAAGTTGTTCTACCGTTGATAACCAACTCCTGATGCATTGCTTAATTTGTGCTGGTGGTGGGCACTAGCACTCATATTTGGGTCCAGACTTGATTTTCGTCATCAGATTTATCCCTGTTGCTCTTGAGCACGAAGATTTCCTTCCTTATCTTCTGCTTAGAGAATCATTCTAACTTTGCCTAGGAGTCTCCTGACGTGGACTGTGACTATTTTCCACTTGTGTCTGCAAGTTTGAGTTTACTTCAACAGATTTGTTTCTATTTCCGCTGGACCTGTAGCACAGGAGTAAGTTGGAGTTATGTTTGAAGTGACCATGTCATTTTCATGCCATTTTACTGTTGACATCCCTCCTGTTCAGCTCGTGTTAAACTTAGTTTTATTTTCCCCCAAATTTTCAGGTGCCCTTCGATGCACTGTCTTTCCTTGTGACTTGGATCAGGGTGCTTGTTGAGGTGTTCCATCTCGCAGCGATCACGCAGATGTTGTTTTCTAGAAAGAGATTGCAGTCATCTTCTGTCACCAGTGCTTATCTCAATTCGAACTTGTTGATGATTTTTTCTTCTGAACGTTACAGCAATGTAAATACTTCATGCTTTCTAACCATTTTTATTTGTTGGGACAAAGTGGGTGTTATCGCTTTCTCCGTTATGTCTAGGAACTGATTCCCCAGATTCAGTTGAATGATTTGACTCACTTAACAAGAAGCTATAGTACAGGGTGATAAGGGATTCCAAGTGCACTCTTTTTAGTGCTCATATTAGCATCTTTTTAAAAGAAAGTACTCCTTCATGGGATCTTTATAAATATTCATGAACA
This sequence comes from Calotriton arnoldi, assembly GCA_963921515.1. Taxonomy (NCBI): domain Eukaryota; kingdom Metazoa; phylum Chordata; class Amphibia; order Caudata; family Salamandridae; genus Calotriton; species Calotriton arnoldi. Next base: position 1,372,691 of record CAWUFW010001129.1, on the reverse strand, counting down.
GAAGAATGTCTGCGTATACTGTGTCCTGGAATGAATAAAGCAGAGATAAATAAATCTCTCAAACCATATTAACAATGCAGATGTAAATGATAGAGGTAGGATCTTCTGTCTCTTCAGGACCATCGAACTACATTGGAAAGAAAATGTCTTCACACTGAAAATATACTTTTAAAGGGTGGAGTGATGAAAAGAAAATTCCGCCGAAATATGTTTTCATTGAAAGACAAGAACCATTGTTTTAGGATCTTCCACCCCAGTGCAGGACAAACAGCCAGAAGGAATCACTGTCACTATCTTGCATGCTGGGACTGTGGTGGTCCTTGGCTGCCTTAAAGTTTGCAGTGCAGGGTTTCATTTGTATGAAGTGGCATGCCCATCCACAGAGTCACCACCCTTTCCCTTTTTTAATATAAAGGAGAAAATACAAATGCTTTAGGCGGCAATGCTTTAATATTTTACAGTGGATTTTTGCAATATATTGATTTCAAAACAAAGTAAATTATTGTCTCTACATAGGCATTGTTTGTTTTATTGTTGTAGAGATTTCACTTATTCTGAGCTATTGTATGTTTAACAGAGATACCCATGATGGTGAATTGAATTTACAGTGAAGTAACTTTTTCTTCTCCAGTTTTCCTTTGTCTATGTGCCAGCAAGTCGGTGCCCTCTGCCCTTATTTCTTCTTGATGTTTTTTAGTTTCTTCTCTCCAGGACCTAATATTGCATTGCAGTTACTGCAACTGATAATAAGGGGAAGCTTTTCACCATTCATATTTATGACCTTTTTTTCCTGAAATAAATGTAGCTTTTTTTGATAACTGTGCCCGGCTTTGCACTATGGATTGATTTTACAGTTGAGCGTGTCAATCTTGAGGCTAATGTTATCCGCACTGCTTGAATGAACGTTTGTTGATGCAGATTTCTTAGCTTTTTCCGCTGAAAGTTGTAGGTAACAAGTGAATAGGTGTTTTTTGTCAGCTGCGCTAGAGAACTGAGCTTGATCATTTATATTATGCCTTCACTCTGCTATATAACGTGCGTTGGCAACATAGCTGCCTCTCCTGTTGTTCCCAGTGAATTTGTTTACTCCTGATTGCTGTCAATTCTTCATTTGTTTGAGTTGCTTTGTTGTCAGTAAATTTGTATCCCAGCCCAATCAATTTTGTTATTTCTTGCGATCAATTTGTTTACTTATGAAGTAAATTATGGTTTACCGCCCTTAGTGAATAAGTCAGCATGGAAATTGTACCCATTAGAGTCTCCAATTTTGAACTAAGTTTGAGTCTATTAGCAAGACGAGCTAGGGCCATCATCCAAGCTGGGTCTGGTGGCTTACTTGACTAATGGACGTGTATTTAACACATTGTCCCAGATTTGAATCCCAACAGGGTCACTCAGCTAGTCAGTTCTGGCGTTGATAAAATATGTTCCTTTTAGTTGGATAGGAATACACATTTATTCGGGGAAGGGGGAGGAAACGGCCTGGTGATGGCAGAAAAATATATGTAACTGTTGAAGATTAAGTCTTTGTGGATATCTCATGCAAAATTGTACTGCGCTGCTTGTTCAGTTTAAAAATAAAAATACATTCCAAAAAAAAAGAATACACATTTATTTTGCAAGCCAAGAACCCTTCAGTTTAATATTTGCAATACCCTTGATATGTTATGTTACAAACTCAAATGTTATGTTTTGAACACAAGCTCACTTTAGTGTTTTCCAGTTGAAAAAGCCCATTCTATGAAAATGTGTGAACCTACAAGTAGAACACAAAGTCAGTATGTTGACTATTGTTACATCAACCTACCAACAAACATGTATTTAGAGTTGGAAGTAACACAAAATTTATGCTGCATATTCTTGTTCTTTTGGTCTGATTTGGGGAAGAAGATGGGGAGTACGGAGTCCCATAATCTCTGTTACGGGCATGTGCAAGTCCTCTTGCCTGTATTTAATTGTGGCTGCTGTGCGGTCACGCTGATGGTGTGTTAAAGTTAAAATGGGAAACTATAACATTATTACAGGAAAAAAATATTGGACCTGTTATTTCTTTGTGAAACGTGGCTAACAGAATCTGGTAATCCTGATTTATGTGTCGTAGTTCCTTCAGGCCATGTTATCTTTCGCTGTGGCAGGACTAGCAAGAGGGAGAAAGGAGTGGCTACATTTTTAAAGACTCTATTAGACTAGATGTTATTAACAAATTCTCTGATATTGTTTTTAAGTCAATAATATGCAGCTGGTGACTGATCACTTCTGGTTCCCTAGCCCTGATCCGTATTTATCGACCTCCTTGATTTCATGGGGCTTTTAGAGAGAAAGGTTTAGAGTTTTGTAGCTTGGTCTAAATAAATTTTGACTGTTATCTGTCACTTGACTCTGAATTGGAGGATCTTAATTTAGGCAAATGGCCAAAGAGGCCACTCGTGTTAAAGGCCTTTTGCAAGCCTGTAGAGATTACTAATGAGATTGAGAGTGCACCACTTACATGTGACGAGCATTTAATTATTGATTTCTTTATACCATTTATTACCAGGAAACTAAAGAAATGAAAAGGGAGAAATTGTGACCCACCAAGAGTATCAGAAAAATGAACATGGAGGATGCTCAGAAAGCATATAGGAAACACTACTTCCCACCTGAACAGAAAGACTCTCCTATGGGCCCAGTCAAACCATAACTATAGCAGTTGGCCGGGTGGCTGATCAAGTAGCTCTTTGGACTAACAACGGCACTTATCTAGCTAAATCTACCCAAAATTAGTTCACTCCTTTTCTTCAAAGGAAGAGTTTGAAAAAGTAAAGTAGGCGGAGGCAAGACTATGAGCATTCCTTGAAGGAGGAATTTAAGGCGCTCTAAAAGAGTATAAAAGAATTGGTTTAGAAACTAAAATATTGTTTACCTCATAGAAGCTACATACTTTGTCTAAAAATTCCAAAGAACTATTTAAAATTGTTAACAGCATTAATCATTCCCCTGCATTAGCTACAGATATCCCTGCTTCTCAAGAACCCTGTAACAATTCAGCAGAATTTTCCATGTTAAAATTGCCGAGGTTTATGATCACTTCACAGAATCAGATCATAGAGGTTGTGTGGTCTCACTGAGGCTATTACAGGAGCTTGTCTCACTTCGATAATACCAGAAGATAGGTCTTTGTTTTTCAACTTCCTATATTAATCCACTCTGAAAGACATATTGAAGTCTCTAAAATTCAGGTGTCCAGAGGACCCTTGACTTGTAGGCGTTTTTAAGGAATTTGTTCATGCAATGCAAGACCATCTTTTGGAGTCTGTTAATAATTCATTATGATCCGGAACTGTACCAAAGCATTTTAAACACCAGTTGCTTAGGCCCACTTTAAAGATAATGTCTTAATACAAAAATTAAAAAACTTTAGGCCTAGTATATTACTCTCCCTGATGTCTAAAGTGATGAAAAAATTCCTGCCGACTTGGCTTACAAAGTTTTTTTGAGGAAAATACAGTTTAAATAAATGCCAAGCAGGTTTTAGGTCCAATCGTGGAACCAAGATGCTGCTAGTCACAGTCTTAGATCAATTGAGATTGTGGCAGGACAATGGAATTTGCAGAGCGATTTTTTTTTTATTGAGATCTCTGCAGCCTTCAAAGCAGTTAACCATGACCTGCTAATCAGTTGATTACGTCTGATCGAATTAATAGGAAAAGCCCTTTTATGGTTCTCCTTCTTTCTGACAGAGGGATCGGTCAGTGAATCTGTACACTTCTGGATCACAAAACTTTTTGCTCTCCTGTCCGGTCCCGCGGGTCTCTGTGCTGATTCTGCTTAATATATATGTGCAGCCTCTGCATAGCCTTATTAGAACTTAGGCCTATGAATGCTATGCGCGTGTTGATGATACTCAACTTCTGTTAAAATTTGATCCGAGGTCCTCTATTTCGATTGGCAGGTTGAAAGAATGTCTCCTAGAAATTCAAAACTGGATGACTGGGAACTTTCTAAAACTAAATGAAGGGATACTAATAATAGGTGGAGATGAAAATCATTAGACCCCTGATTTCTGGCCTGACCATTCAGGAACCTCTTCCTCTAAGCAGTCGTGAAGGTAAAGAACTTTGGGTCATTTTTGATCAAATCCAGATCGTCCTCCCAAATCAAAAAGGTTTGGAAAACGGGCATTGGCATTCTTAAAAAGTTAAACCCCTTTCTCCTGGAAGAATGGTTTGGCCATGTCGCTGTGGCATGTGCCTTATCTTATACTGATTACTGCAACGCCATATATTAAGGGATGCCCATCAGTGCCTTGGTGAAACTTCAGCATTTACAAAACATGGCCGTTAGAACTGTGAGAAAATTGAAAGTGTAGGATCATATCTCAGCAGCCAGAGAGAGGGTAGGATGGCTGTCAGTAAGTAGAGGGTTGATCTTAAAGTAATTTGCCTGGCACATAGGCATATAAGACCGTCCCATATTTCTTAGACACCTGATATTCCCCTGTTCTGCTGGCAGAATCCTCTGATCCAGGAATTCTCTTCTCTCTAAAGTCCCTTGTTTTAAGAGGCAACCAGCAGGAAGATTATTCCGGGTGCTGGGCTCCAGAGCCTGTAATGAAATTCCTTTTAATATTCGATCTATTGTTAATTTACGACCGCCCTACTCGCCGCCACAGATGACATCCGCACCCTCCTGGACCAAGGCCACTCCGCAGCCCTCATCCTCCTCGACCTGTCTGCAGCCTTCGACACAGTCTCCCACCGCACACTAGTCGACAGACTACACGATGCCGGCATACAAGGAACTGCCCTAAGCTGGATCCGATCGTTCCTCACCGGAAGAAGCCAAAGGATCAGGCCACCACCCTTCCTCTCCACCCCCACGGAAATCACCTGCGGAGTCCCACAGGGGTCATCACTGAGCCCGACCCTCTTTAACATCTACGTGGCCCCCCTCGCAGCCATCGTCCGACAACACGGCCTCAACATCGTATCCTACGCCGACGACACCCAGCTCATCCTCTCCCTCACCAGTGACCCCACCACCCCAAAACTCAACTTCCAGAGAGGAATGCAAGATGTCGCAGTCTGGATGACCAACAGCTGCCTAAAACTCAACGCCGAAGCCCACCCACCTCCTCAGACCACGCCAAAAACCTCGGCATCGTACTCGATTCATCACTCACCATGAACCGACAGGTCAACGCCGTCACCTCCAGCTGCTTCAACACCCTCCGCATCCTTCGAAAGACCTTCAAATGGATCCCCCCGGAGGCAAGAAAGACAGTCACCCACGCACTCATCACCAGCAGACTGGACTATGTAAACGCTTTCTACGCTGGCATCAAAAAGTCCCTACTCCACAAACTCCAGACGATACAGAACGCCGCGGCCTGACTCGTCCTCGGCATCCCCCGGTACGAACACATCAGCCAAAACCTGCGGAGACTCCACTGGCTCCCCGTGGAGAAGAGGATCACCTGCAAGATCCTCACTCACGCCTACAAATGCCTACACAACAACGGACCCAATACCTCAACAACAGAATAAACTTCCACGTACCCAAAAGAAACCTCCGATCTGCCAACCTCGCACTAGCTGAAACACCGCGCATCCACAGAGCCAGAGCAGGCGGAAGATCGTTCTCTCACATTGCAGCCAAGACCTGGAACGAGCTGCCTACAGACATCAGACGCGCCCCCTCCCTGAACACCTTCAGGAAGGCTCTCAAGACCTGGCTCTTCGGCTGAACGGAGTCTTGAGACCCTCACGGGTGAGTAGCGCGCTTACAATTCCCTGATTGATTGATTGGTTTTAACGGTGCGAGCTATTCTTCATGCTTAGAATTCTTTTTTTTACCTAACCCTTTAAATGATTTCATGTACTTGTTCCATTTTGCTTTTCTGTGTTATGTCAACTTTCTCCTGTTACTTTATCTCCTATTTTGCCCTCCTGTCTTTTGGCTAATCCGTCCTTGCTCCTAGTGCTAAGATGCTGCAAATGAATGAACCCTTAATAAATATAATAATATGCTCCATAGTAGCATCTGACATTCACAGAAGTCGCATCCTGTTAAAATCTGTCTGTGTTTAAGAGAAATAAGCAGGAAAGATGCTCAGACCTTCTTCATTTAGAGAGAAACAACCTTCCCCTTTAAGACATTCAAGGAGCTTCACAGATGCAAACTGTAATGCACTGGTATAGACCTTTTCTTTTTTCCCTTGGCGCAAAAGGTTTGGCATTTTCCTAGCTCATCGTTATTTATTTCTTTATTTTTGGTTTGTTGTGTTATACTTCACTAATGTTGTTTCATATTTTAAAGAAAAGGCTTCACTTCACCCTCCTTTGTCCACTGCTGTGTGCAGCAAAGTGACTAAAAATAGCCTGCTGTTTAAAGGGGCCATTCAGTGTAGAGTAAAAAGCAGTCCTGCATCTGTAACAATCAACAATAGGCAGTGCAGAATGCTCGTTGTTTCATCTGCTTGGGTTCTGCTACATATTGTGACATTCACTGGATGTCCCCTTTAAAGGAAGAAAGAAACAGCGCTCAATGTGAAAAATAAATATATAAGTGTATTGCTCCCTTGCTTAAACAATGTAGAATTTGGCACATAGGCAGAGCCATTCAGTATTAATAAATTCAAAGACTATTACCTTCCCGGACAACTAGGAATTGTGTGAAATAGCTTTTACGTGCCAGTGCCATGCCCATCGGTTTCGTATTAGTTGAATGCTGAGCTCTATTTTTTAAATAATTACATAGTTTTTTAAAGTATTTTTCTAGGAACTGATTGATTTTCAAGACTGGATTTGACTTTTAATTTTTTTCAGTGCTACAGATGGAAGCATAGATGTGGAGTTAAAGTCTGAAAGTGAAAACGACCTCCATCCTGTGCCCCAGAAGATGTTTTGGCCGAAGGAGGGGTGCAAGTTTCTCACGGTTCCAAGGCAGATGTTGAAAAGCATTCACGATTACAAAGACCGATATGAACACCACCTAAAACTAATTTCTCACGAAGTAGTTGGAAGCTTCGATCCATGGCACATTACAGAGAGGTAAACGCATTATCCCTTGGCATGGCGCACGCACCCATGCTTTAATTATGCGATTTGTATGTCAATCATTTAGAAAACTGGGAGACTGCTTACAGTTTGATCTTCTGATTTGTAGCTTTGGTTATATACGATATTCTCACATGCATCCAATAGAATCGTGATAGTAGAGACAGATGTGTACAGCAGCTTTAGAAAGTCTACACCTCCTAGAACGTTATTCTATGCCAAAGTGCAACAGTGCCATAAAAGGAGACTTCTAGGTTCCAGCCACTTGGTATTGGAGGATGGACAGCCATCCTGTTTGACAAGTATATTTATGACTGCAGTTAGAATCATGAAGAGATTACAAATTGACTTGCAGCCGCTTTGAGAATTATCTAATGAGGTTTGTGAGTGTGTGTGTGTATATGTGTATATATATATATTCACTGAAAAAACCATAGGTTTCAGACACGTTATAGTTAGAAATTAGCATTTAAAAAACCTTTGAAATTCACTGAAAAAACCATAGGTTTTAGGGACAGTTATAGTTAGTTGGACATTTCACTCGTACAAAACCATAGAAATTCCCCCGTTATAGTTAGTTCAGCTAACTATAACTCGCACCCCCGCAATGCACTGCTGATGACGTCACATATTACGTCACTCATGACATGGTCAGTGACATCACTGATGACATCTCAAATGACATCACTGATGACATCACTGATGACATCATCCAGTGACTGTGTGTTTCTGTAAAGTTTAAATATGTTTAATATACATAGGGAAAGGCGTATTGAAGAATGAGTGGGTGTATAAGTGTCTGAATGGATGATTTAGTACGTGCGTGACTGACTCTACAAGTGAGTGATTAAACGTATCTTACTGAATGCATGGGTTAGTGACTAAACTGTGTGAATGTCTGTATCCGTCTGTTTGTTGGTGTGTAAGTGGATTCATGGATTTGCGAATAGCTACATGAGTGTCTATATGGGTTATTGATTGGTTCTCTGAGTATCTGTATGGCTGCCTGAGTGTTTGTGTGGGTGGGGTGTGTGTGACTCTGTAGATAGATGTGTGAGTGGGTGATTCCCTGGGTGCATGATTTCAAGAGTGCATCTGTGATGGACTGCTTGGGTGGGTGAGTGTGTGTATGGGTGTGTTAGTGAGTGAATGTATATCTCAGTGGTACATGTGCGAGTAACTACATATGTAAAAGGCAGTATATATGTGTGTTAGAGTATTTAAATGGCTATAAGTGAGAGTGTGTGATTGTGAGAGTGGCTGTATGGATGCGTGTGTGCTTGTATCAGTTATTGTATAAGAGCGTAAGAACGTGCTAGTATTTGTATGAGTAAGTGAGCTGGTGTGTGTATAACTGTATAGGTGAGTAAATGGGTGTGTGATTAATTTTTGCATGACTGACTAGGTGTGTGAGTACCTCTATGGATGAGTGGCGGTGTGTGAGTGTTTATATAGGTGTATGAGTGCATATGATAGTCCTGTACTGAGTGACTGTAAGTATGAGTGACTGTACGGGTGAGTGAGTAGATGTGTGTGTGTAGACCTAAGAATCAGTGAGTGGGTATGTAGTTATTGGTATTGGAGTGTGTATGGTTTTGAGAATGGCAGTCTGTAATTTAGAGTGGGTGTATCAAAAGTTATATTAGGGTGTGAGAAGATGCATGAAATTATCACATGGATGATGTCATCAGTGATGTCACTGACCATGTCATGAGTGATGTAATATGTGACGTCATCAGCAGTGCATTGCGGGGCGCGAGTTATAGTTAGCTGAACTAACTATAACGGGGAATTTCTATGGTTTTGTACGAGTGAAATGTCCAACTAACTATAACTGTCCCTAAAACCTATGGTTTTTTCAGTGAATTTCAAAGGTTTTTTAAATGCTAATTTCTAACTATAACGTGTCTGAAACCTAAGGTTTTTCAGTGAATTTCAAAGGTTTTTTAAATGCTAGTTTCTAACTATGCCTACAGAGGTAGGACATGTGAAGAAAGAAGAAAAAACGCACAGAAAGAAGCAAAAGAAATGCAGAAAGAAGCAACAGAAGTCCACAAAGACGAAGAAAAGTGCAGGAAGAAGCAAAAGATGTGCAGAAAGAACCAACAGAGGAGCAGAAAGAGGCCTTGTTGCAAAATCATCCTGTGCCCACAACTTTTTCAGACGGGTACTGGTGGTAACTGACTCTGACTAACCAGAGCCAGTGCTATGCTAAAAGACACTTAGAATACAGTGAAAACACCTACATACACTAGGGAACACTATGCCTTGGGGTACCCCTGTGATTAGCACGACCTCCTCTGTAAGTCCCTAGTACATAATGGGGCAGGGGGATTAAAACTACCTCTTAAAACGCGCTACAGGGCGCGTTTGCACAGTGGTGAAGGGAGGGGGGGCCTGAGGTGACATGTGTGCAAACGCGCCCCGTGGCGCGTTTTAAGTTGCGGGATTAAGTCCCCTTGAATCCTGAGGGTCGCTGGGGCCCAACTAGCCCCCCAGGTACCTACAGTTAGGACCACAGAGCTGAGTTGCACAGAGGCGTTCCGAGGCCACGCACCTTTTTTCACCTCTGTGCAACGCAACTCTGTTGTGCTTACTGAAGGTACCTGGTGGGCTAGTTGGCCCCCAGGGTCCCTCAGGATTCAAGGGGAATTAATTCCCCAACTTAAAACGCACCACAGGGCGTGTTTGCGCACATGTCACCTGAGGCCCCGCCCCTCCCTTCACCACTGTGCAAACGCGCCCCGTGGCGCGTTTTAAGTTGGGGGATTAGGTCACCTTGAATCCTGAGGGGCCCTGGGGCCCAACTAGCCCACCAGGTACTTCCAGTAAGCACCACAGGCCTGCGTTGCAACGCCTGTAACAAATTGTGCAGTTGTGTTTAGGTAGTGAAGGGGTCGTGCTGGGGGTAGTGTTTTAGGGTTTAGGGTAGTGCAGTGGTGTTTGTGTAGTGTAGGGGGTCATGCTGGGGGTAGATTTAGGGTTTAGGGTAGTGCAGTGGTGTTTGGGTAGTGTAGGGAGTCGTGCTGGGGGAGTGTTTTAGGGTTTAGGGTAGTGCAGTGGTGTTTGGGTAGTGTAGGGGGTCGTGCTGGGGGTAGTGTTTTAGGGTTTAGGGTAGTGCAGTGGTGTTTGGGTAGTGTAGGGAGTCGTGCTGGGGTAGTGTTTCAGGGTTTAGGGCAGTGCAGTGGTGTTCGGGCAGTGTAGGGGGTCGTGCAGGGGGTGGTGTTTCAGGGTTTAGGGCAGTGCACTGGTGTTCGGGCAGTGTAGGGGGTCGTGCAGGGGGTGGTGTTTCAGGGTTTAGGGCAGTGTAGGGGGTCGTGCTGGGGGTGGTGTTTCAGGGTTTGGGGCAGTGCAGTGGTGTTCAGGCAGTGTAGGGGGTCGTGCAGGGGTGGTGTTTCAGGGTTTAGGGTAGTGCAGTGGTGTTTGGGTAGTGTAGGGGGTCGTGCTGGGGGTAGTGTTTTAGGGTTTAGGGTAGTGCAGTGGTGTTTGGGTAGTGTAGGGAGTCGTGCTGGGGTAGTGGTTTAGGGTTTAGGGTAGTGCAGTGGTGTTTGGGTAGTGTAGGGGGTACTGCTGTGGGTAGTGTTTTAGGGTTTAGGGTAGTGCAATGGTGTTTGGGTAGTGTAGGGGTACTGCTGGGGGTAGTGTTTTAGGGTTTAGGGTAGTGCAGTGGTGTTTGGGTAGTGTAGGGGGTACTGCTGGGGGTAGTGTGTTAGGGTTTAGGGTAGTGCAGTGGTGTTTGGGTAGTGTAGGGGTTCGTGCTGGGGGTAGTTTTTTCGGGTTTAGGGTAGTGCAGTGGAGTTTGTGTAGTGTAGGGGGTAGTGTTTTAGGGTTTAGGGTAGTGCAGTGGTGTTTGTGTAGTGTAGGGGGTCGTGCTGGGGGTAGTGTTTTAGGGTTTAGGGTAGTGCAGTGGTGTTTGTGTAGTGTAGGAGGTCGTGTTTTAGGGTTTAGGGTAGTGCAGTGGTCTTTGGGTAGTGTAGGGAGTCGTGCGGGGGTAGTGTTTTAGGGTTTAGGGTAGTGCAGTGCTCTTTGGGTAGTGTAGGGGGTCGTGCGGGGGTAGTGGTTTAGGGTAGTACATTGGTGTTTGGGTAGTGTAGGGGTCATGCGGGGGTAGTGTTTTAGGGTTTAGGGCAGTGCAGTGGTGTTTGGGTAGTGTAGGGGGTCGTGCTGGGGGAGTGTTTTAGGGTTTAGGGCAGTGCAGTGGTGTTCGGGTAGTGTAGGGGGTCATGCTGGGGGAGTGTTTTAGGGTTTAGGGCAGTGCAGTGGTGTTCGGGTAGTGTAGGGGGTCGTGCTGGGGGGGTGTTTGAGGGTTTAGGGCAGTGCAGTCGTGTTCGGGTAGTGTAGGGGGTCGTGCTGGGGTGAGTATTTTAGGGTTTAGGGTAGTGCAGTGGTGTTCGGGTAGTGCTGGGGGTAGTGTTTGAGGGTTTAGGGCAGTGCAGTCGTGTTCGGGTAGTGTAGGGGGTCATGCTGGGGGTGGTGTTTCAGGGTTTAGGGCAGTGCAGTGGTGTTCGGGCAGTGTAGGGGGTCGTGCAGGGGGTGGTGTTTCAGGGTTTAGGGCAGTGCAGTGGTGTTCGGGCAGTGTAGGGGGTCGTGCAGGGGGTGGTGTTTCAGGGTTTAGGGCAGTGGTGTTCGGGCAGTGTAGGGGGTCGTGCTGGGGGTGGTGTTTCAGGGTTTGGGGCAGTGCAGTGGTGTTCAGGCAGTGTAGGGGGTCGTGCGGGGGTGGTGTTTCAGGGTTTAGGGCAGTGCAGTGGTGTTCGGGCAGTGTAGGGGGTCGTGCAGGGTTCTGGTGGTTCACGGTTTAGGGCAGTGCAGTGGTGCTCGGGCAGTGTACGGGGTCGTGCTGGGGTGGTGTTTCAGGGTTTAGGGCAGTGCAGTGGTGTTCGGGCAGTGTAGGCGGTCGTGCTGGGGCTGGTGTTTTCAGGGTTTAGGGCAGTGCAGTGGTGTTCGGGCAGTGTAGGGGGTCGTGCTGGGGCTGGTGTTTCAGGGTTTTGGGCAGAGCAGTGGTGTTCAGGCAGTGTAGGGGGTCGTGCTGGGAGGTAGTGTTTCAGGGTTTAGGGCAGTGCAGTGGTGTTCGGGCAGTGTAGGGGGTCGTGCTGGGGGTGGTGTTTCAGGGTTTAGGGCAGTGGTGTTCGGGCAGTGTAGGGGGTCTTGCTGGGGGTGATGTTTCAGGGTTTAGGGCAGTGCAGTGGTGTTCGGACAGTGTAGGGGGTCGTGAAGGGGGTGGTGTTTCAGGGTTTAGGGCAGTGCAGTGGTGTTCGGGCAGTGTAGGGGGTCGTGCTGGGGGTAGTGTTTTAGGGTTTAGGGTAGTGCAGTGGTGTTTGTGTAGTGTAGGGGGTCATGCTGGGGGTAGTGTTTTAGGGTTTAGGGTAGTGCAGTGGTGCTTGTGTAGTGTAGGGGGTCGTGCTGGGGGTAGTGTTTTAGGGTTTAGGGTAGTGCAGTGGTGTTTGTGTAGTGTAGGGGGTCAGTTTTAGGGTAGTGCAGTGGTGTTTGGGTAGTGTAGGGGGTCGTGCTGGGGGTAGTGTTTTAGGGTTTAGGGTAGTGCAGTGGTGTTTTTGTAGTGTAGGGGGTCATGTTTTAAGATGCAACGCTCCAATACCTGACCAGTCTGCACTACATAAAACTGCAAAAAACTAAAAATAAAAAGTGTTTTGCACACTTTTGTCATTGTGCTATATGTGGGCTACATCTGGGTAATATTTGTGCTACATTTGGGCTCTTTTTTCTCTGGTGGCCATTTTGGAGGACGACTTTGTTATGAAGTTTCCTAATTTCCTCATTTACTGCAGTCTCCTCAGTAGGAAATGCTTTCAGTTTTTTACTTTGATTCCATCAAGAAGGCATTCAGATGTGTCTCACATTTGCCATAAATTCAGAATGTTAGCACTCTAGTTGCTCATTAGATCACTGTAGTAAAGCTACTGCTCACCAGGGAGTTAACTGGAAGTCTGCTGCTGGTATTGAAAGTGATTGTTTCAGTCTGCATGTCAGAATTTTCTAATGAAATAGAAGAGGATTTGAGATCTCACTTAAAACATGCCCTAATTTTTCTTTCTGCAGCACTAACCATAATTTCTATTTCAAAAAGAACCCCCTCATTTTGTTCCTTTTTAAATTAAATGTTTTAAGTGTTACCGGTTTATTCCAATCAAGATGGCTTCAGGTGTGCCATACTTTTTTCATAAGAAGGCCGTTAGCGCTCTAGTTGTTCTTTAGAGCACTCTGGGAAGCTGCAGTAGATCACAAAGGCATCAACTGGCAGGCTGCTCCTGTTGAAATATAATAGGAAGATATTTGAGATCACACTTGAAACATGTCCTAATTTTTCTTTCTACAGCACTAACCATAATTTCTATCACAAAATGAACCCCATCATTTTGTTCCTTTTTAAATTAAATGTTTTAAGTGTTCCCAGTTTATTCCAATCAAGATGGCTTAAGGTGTGCCATACGTTTGTCATAAGTAAGGCTGTTAGCACTCTAGTTGTTCTTTAGAACACTCTGGGAAGCTGCAGTAGAACACAAAGGAATCAACTGACAGTCTCTGCCCTTGTTGGATGTACATGTTTTACTGAGAATGTCAGACTTCATTCTCACATGACTGAGAAAGATAATGTGAATTTACAGAAAATATGCTCTCATTTTAGCTTCTGGAGCACCTTCCAAAACTCTATGGGACAAGCATGTGAAAATAGTTTTCTCTCAAACATGATTCATGATATCGCAGCAGAAGGTTTTTCACAGGGTAAAATCACCTTAGAACACACCACAATTCCTGAAATTAGTATGGTACCATCAACAAATGAATTCTAATGTAACTAAAGTCTGTTATCACCCTTTATAGTTCTCCTTTTGGTAACCCTCTAAATCTTTGATTCACTACAATGCATTTCAGTGGGGTACTATCATGTATATTGGTCCCAAGATGGCTGCCAGCAATTCCAGGATGAAGTGCTGACAGCCAATCAGATCTCACAATGACATGTGTGGTTAGGCTCCGCCCAGATATATATGTGATTTTACTTTTGATTTTCTCAGGAACTACTGAACGGATTTATACCATTTAACCAAAAGGCACGACTCTGCACCAAGGGCTACCTTTTTGCCAAATTTGGTGTAATTCCGTTCAGCAGTTCGGGCTGTAGCTGCGATTAAAGGTTCCTATGGAAAATTGCATGGGGAAAACACGTTTTGGGACCCCCTTATTTCTCGGCCCCCGCTTGCCGAATCACCCCGAAACTTTCAGGATAGGAGCAGACCAGAGCGCCCCACGAGTTTTGAACATTTCGCGAATATTCGTCAACCGGCGCCAAAGTTATTGGAAATAGAATGTTGTGAATTTCCTATGGAAAATAGGTCCTAACTATAACTATCTACTGGCGACCGCCAGTAGATAATATGTGTATATATGTATATATATATATATATATATATATATATATATTATATAGAGAGAGAGAGAGAATATATAACTAGATATATAATATATTTGTGTCGTGTAGCTGTAGATAAACATGCTCTGCTGTTGGAAAGTGGATCATTAGTAGTGGTAAAGATGCATCTACCACTCCCAATAATTCACTAACACAATATAGGGCTCAGAATAGGTCTCAGAAAATTATTCCCATGCTCAACCCTTGGTAGCTTGGCTGCAGGCAGGCAGGCTTAACTTCAAAGACGGGTATGTAAAGCATTTAAAAACACCAATTCAGTAAATAATTAGGAGACACGCACAATAAAAATCCAACACCAATTTATAAAAATAGGAAATATTTTTATCTTCAAAATGACTTCAAAACAAAATCTAATGTAGGGAACCGGAGATATGAATTTTTAAAGATTTAGCACTATATAGCACATAGAAACCAATAGCGCCTATTGGGACATCTGGTCGCGCTAGACTGGGACAAAGTCAAATTTCCAGGTCGACCACAATGGAGCCCTGCGCGGCTACCCCTCGCGGTAGGTCTCAGTCAAAGTTTTTACCTTATGTAAGTAAGTAAATTAGTAAGTAAGTAAGTAAGTCCGTTTTTATATAGCGCAGCTATTCACCCTTACGGGTCTCAAGGCGCTGGGGGCCGGAGTGGAAATTAAGTGAGCTATTGCCCAGAGTCACATGGTGCTGAGCTGAGCTGCCGCCGGGGATCGAACCGTGAACCCTGTGCTCCGAAGTCAGCTGCCCTGGCCGCTGCACCACACCTCTCCACACCGTCTGACTTAGAAACGTTTCTGGAGCTCTTCTTCCCGGGGTCCCTTGAAGCTCTCAGCCAGTCCGGATTCGGTGAGGGTTCGCCAGTTTGCCTTGCGACAAGCTCCCGGTCAAACCTATGGAAGTCAGATCTCCGCAGCTTTCCAGCGGGACGAACCAGAGATCCAGACCGCCTCGCGGTTGAAGGTGGGCAGCTTGACTCTTGTGGTTGTTCCCGGTCACCTTTTCTACGTTCGGACTTAGAAACTTATACAGAGCTTTTTCTCCCGGGGTCCCTTGATGCTTTTTTACCATACCAGATTCGGTGAGGGTTCACCGACTTGGGTTTCCACAGACTCCCGGTAAAACTCTGGAAGTCAGATCTCCGGAGCTTTTCAGGGGAACGAACCTGGACGGCAGGCTGGCTCGAGGTTGAGGGTCGCCGGCTTGGCTGGTCAGGTTGAGTCGGTCCACTTATGGAGCTTTTTTTTAAAGTTGCTCCACAGTTCTAGAAACTTCTGGAACGTCTTCCTGAAGTTCCTTTGAGGGACCCAAAATGTCCAAAACTTACACCAAGGGTCTGGAAGCTCCAAGGGGGTCCTTACAATTTTGGGACTTCAATTTCCACAATCCACTTGGACAGAGCCCTTACAAATCCACTTGTAGTACTCCTGGCTGGAGATTCTTGGTGGTGAGGGTCGCCGGCTTGGCTGGTCAGGTTGAGTCGGTCCACTTATGGAGCATTTTTTCAAAGTTGCTCCACAGTTCTACAAAATTCTGGAATGTCATCCTGAAGTTCCTTTGAGGGTCCCATACATTTCCAAAACTTACACCAAGGGTCTGGAAGCTCCAAGGTGGTCCTTAACATTTTGGAACTTCAATTCCCACAATCCACTTGGACAAAACCCTTACACATCCACTGGTAGTACTCCGGGATGGAGATGCTTGGTGGTGATGGTACAGGTGAGCTCTGTTAGCCTGTAGCTTGCAGGGAGTCCACTCTTTAGTCCTTTTGAAGCAAGTTAGGTCCACAGTGCTGTAGTTCCAGATTGTGGCGCAGTCAGAGTACAGGGCCTGGCTGGTGCAAATCAAACTCCTCAGCATGGACCCTTCTTATTCTTCTTGTTTCAGGCAGCAGATCTGAGAGGCACTGTCCCTCTCAGATACTTATTCAATGTTCTTTGGCGTCACACAGGAGGGCACTCCTGTCCAATGAGGTGCAGGACAACACCCCAGAGCATGACCATTTCCTCCTAAGTCTGGCACAATGGTCTCCCAGAAAGAACTATTTCTCCAAAATTCAATATATCAGAAGTCTCTGCAGAGAAGCAAGATCTGGCTAAACCAACTTCCAGGATGGCTCATCTCCATATTCTCCCTCCCCCTGGCATCTGCACATTCCTTCCTTAAGCCTGCCATCTGTCTGGGTTCAAAGAATAGAGGTGTAAATGAAACTGCTTTCTTCGACCTGTCTCCTCCTTCTATTGAAGATCATTGTTTATGACCCCTCCCCCTTGCTCTGGCATTCCTATGTAGCAGAATCCTCTCCTCCCAGAGTGGCTCTTTCACCCCAGGGGCTACTTATCACCTCATCAAAACAGTCTGGCTAATCCACTTAATTCTGACTAATCAGGACAGATCACTGGAAGGCTGAATTTTGGCTTACAGACAAGAAAGTCTTATAACTTCTTGTCTGTACATTTTAGGATAAATTCAATAATAGCATACTGTTGGATTTATCAATACCATTCTAGTAAGTCGTTGAATTATATTTTTCTGTGGGTTCTAACGGGAGTTATTAATTAATAACTTCTTGCCATGTTAACCTATGTGGCTGGGGATCTGCAATGGGGAAAATGAACTGGGCAATTTCTCCAACACCAGGGCTTATAAAACATCTTTTTATAAGGACCCTGCCTATATCTACAGTACCCCCACCCCTGGTACACATAGGGGAGACTTTAGTGGTTCTGATTATGTCAAAATATTGCAGATCCTCACTCCACAGTGCTCCTAGCACAAAAGTTGATTTTGGGAAGCACTTTACTACAACGTGGGAAGTGAAATGTGCAATTTCACTAAACCCAAGGCATATAAAACCTATTTTATAAGAGTAGTCCTCATAAGTACCTGACCCCCCACCACTGGGACACCTAGGGAGACTTTGGGGGTACCTAATATGCCAAAATATTGTAGTTTATTAATTTTTAAGTGCCCCAAACACCAAAGTAGAGTTTGGGCACAATTTACAAATTTAAAAGCTGTCCTGCAACATAGTGCTGCTTTTAAACTGGCCTCAGCTGTGCACACATGCAAGTGCATAAAGGGCTGCTGGCCTCTAAACTGCCATGCCCTATTATATACTAGGGACTTAAAGGTAGTTTTAATCCCCCTGACCTATTATGTACTAGTTAGTATGGTGAACAAGGGTGCCCCAATAATCGAACCTGGGGTGAATCAGTGTTTTGAGAAGACACTGGTTCCTATGTGGCCAAAATGGTCCTATAAAAAGACGCAGGAATTTGCGCCAGGAATGAGAACAGTAGGTCTGATTTTAGGGATAGGCAATTAATGCTGGAGGGAGCAATGAAGAGTATACACAGGGACAAGATTAAATAAAAAAAAAACTGTGATTTATTTTTAACAAAAATAGTTCAGGTACTCACATAAAAAAGTGAAAACAAGCGTGATGTGATAAGTGAGGGTGACTTTAAAATATATACATCACATTGACAGCATACAGGGGAACTCCTCAGAAACAATTTATACAAAATACAAGGAGTTCTTGTTGTAGGGGGTCGATGGCGTTTCGATCTCAGTGACTTGAGATCATCTTCAGGACATAGCATATGTGAGCAAGCTGAATCTATAAGAAAATTCCATAATTAATGTATGGTCCCTGGAAAGACTTATTTCATGAATGCTATTTAAAACAAGTGAATTAATGCTCCCAGTGAGAAGAAAAAACTCTTTTTACTGAATGCATGGTAATTTAGTGCCATTCACTCTATGGTGATCAATTCCTTTGTCAGAAAATTAATTATCAACAGTGTGGGCAAGGAAAGAGATTGTGTCCTGGAATTAGAACAATTTATTGTAGTAGGCGAGAAAGGGGAGCCTGTTTATTTAGAAAGCGTGAAGCAAGATTGCCTTGATGTGCGAAAAAAGAGGGGAGAGTGGTCATGTCCCAGCGCGATTTAAGGACAGAGAAAAAAGATGTAGATTAACATGCCATAGCGCATTTGGAGGAGGAATCTGAAGCACGTAGTACAAGCACTACACTTACTCTTGAGAACGGATGAAAAACCAGTGAGAATGTAGAAGGATAGCGAAGACACAATTACGGTGTCCAGGCGGTCAAAAGGTAGGCAAACGCTTAATTGAGGAGCGCTGGGGCTGACGTCTATTTGTGGGTTGTTGAGACCCAGGATACTAAAGGAAACAAACAACTAATCAGGGCTAACGAGTTACAAGTGCAATAATTAATTAAAATGAGGAGTTTGGACTTACAGCGAGGTAATCAAGGCGAGTCGAGAGAATCAGTGCCTGATTAAAAGGCAAGGTAATAGTAACGCGCAATGCAGCCAATAGGTCAATTGTCAGCGTCTGTGGGAAAGGGGGTGAAAACATACTAATTAAGAGAGTTGAAGAGTGCAATGAGCTAATAAGCACATGCCACAGACGGCTGGTCGACTTACATCGTAATTTAATTTGGAGAACGCTAGGTGGTGGGACACTGCGGGGTGGCCATCGGAGGATAATGATATGTCTTCCGTTGTAGGTAAGCTGGGTGAGGAGGAACAGTTGTTTAGGCAATGGAGCACTTTTCAAAAATGAAAAAGCAGTCACCGGTGGACAGTTCACTTACTTAAAAAAGAGACCGCAGGAGTCAGTCTATTCGGGGGGAGCGGGCAGTGTCTCCGGCTTCCAGGCAGGGCGCGCTGAGTGAAGGCAGGAAGTACAGCGTGACAGCTGACCACTCTTCCCTCTTTTTTCGCACCTCAAGGCAATCTTGCTTCTCACTTTCTAAATAAACAGGCTCCCCTTTCTCGCCTACTACAATAAATTGTTCTAATTCCAGGACACAATCTCTTTCCTTGCCCACACTGTTGATAATTAATTTTCTGACAAAGGAATTGATCACCACAGAGTGAATGGCACTAAATTACCATGCGTTCAGTAAAAAGAGTTTTTTCTTCTCACTGGGAGCACTAATTCACTTGTTTTAAATAGCATTTATGAAATAAGTCTTTCCAGGGACCATACATTAATTATGGAATTTTCTTATAGATTCAGCTTGCTCACATATGCTATGTCCTGAAGATGATCTCAAGTCACTGAGATCGAAACGCCATCGACCCCCTACAACAAGAACTCCTTGTATTTTGTATAAATTGTTTCTGAGGAGTTCCCCTGTATGTTGTCAATGTGATGTATATATTTTAAAGTCACCCTTACTTATCACATCACGCTTTTTTTCACTTTTTTATGTGAGTACGTGAACTATTTTTGTTAAAAATAAATCACACCGTTTTTTTATTTAATCTTTTCCCTGTGTATTCATTGCTCCCTCCAGCATTAATTGCCTAACCCTAAAATCAGCCTTACTGTTCTCATTCCTGGCGCAAATTCCTGCGTCTTTTTATAGGACCATTTTGGCCACATAGGAACCAGTGTCTTCTCAAAACACTATTATGTACTATGGTATTATAGGGGAGGTCATGCCAATCATAGGGGTACCCTAACCCACAATGTACCCTAGTGTATGTAGGTGTTTTCACTGTATTCGAAGTGTGTTTTCAGCATAGCACTGGCCCTGTGCCTGGTTAGGCAGAGCCCAGGTACAATCGGAGTCAGTTACCACCAGTACCCATCTGCAAAACAAATGGGGGTGCTCAGGACACAAGGAAGACTTTGCAACATTTATATACTACTGGCATCTAGTGTTGGGCTCTGACGTGTGCAACTTGTTTTTCTTCAAAGATGTCTTTTGAGCCACAGGTATAGTGACTCCTCCTACGACCAGTAATGTGCATGGGTATCGGCTCCATTGTTAGATTTTTTTTTGGGGGGGGGGTTGCCTCCGTTGGGTTTGGACGTTTTACTGATCGAGCTCTGGATCGATGCCCCTTGATGTTCGTCGTCGGACTTATTTGGTCTATCCTCTTCCACTGGCACAGACAAAACTTTTCGCATTGCATGTTCTCTTGGTCTTCGCGTTCACCGGACTTAGACAACTGGGATTCCCTTGACCCCCCCCACCCACCCTCCCCACCTTCTGGGTCCTTCACGACAAGGGTGGATAAAAAATATTAACCTCGCCCATTGACCCTCCTTATACTCCTCGGCAGCTTCCACTGAACTCCCTGGTGGTCCATACGGCGTGGAAACGCTCAAATGTTCAGGAACTGGTGACGCCCCATCACCCGAAAATGAGAGCAAAAATATTGATGCAGCAGCAAACATATCACTGCTCAATCAACGACACATTGGAGAATTGTAAATTCCATTGGCTTGCTCTCTCGCTGTCAGAGCCTATTGGGACAAGATGGTGAAACTACTCCAGCACCTCCGAGATCAGTACAGGCAGCATGGCCAAGAGCTGGTCATGGAGGACAAAATAATATCCAACATAACCATCTGCTACGCCCTTGATGCAGGTGATACTGCAGCTGGGGGCATTAATTCTAGCGTTCTGATTAGGTGCCACACTTGGCTTTATATTTTTGGCTTCAAGCCAGAGATTCGAAGTTCAACAACATCTGTTACACCTGCCGTTCGATGACGAACATCTCTTCGGCCTGCAGGTGAAACAGATTCTGGATGCTAGACCTGTCTTCCTTAGGGTGGTCTTCCCCCAAACTTTTTTTGCCTTCCTCCTCCATTTTTACTGACCTCGTTTTTGCTGGCCTTAGGACTCTGCTAACCAATGCTAAAGTGCTTGTGCTCTCTTCTCTAAATTTGATAATATTGGCTCATGCCCAATTGGCATATTTAATTTACATATAAGCTCCTAGTAAAGTGGTATTTCATGTACCCAGGGCCTGTAAATTAAATACTACTAGTACGCCTGCAGCACTGATTATACCACCCACTTAAATAGCCCTTTAAACATGTTTGGGTCCTGCCATTGCAGAGCCAGTGTTTACAGTTTTAAACTGCCATTTCGACCCGGCAAAATAAATCTTTGCCAGGCCCAACCCTTCCTTTTTAATACATAGACGTCACCCCTACGGTAGGCCCTGGACAACCCAGAGGCCAGGGTGCAATGTATTTAAAATGTTGGACTTGTACTTTTAAGTTTTCTCTTAAATTTGTTTTTCACTACTGCAAACCCTTTCTCTACCATAAGATAACATTGGAGTTGCCTTATTACATTTCATAAGTGTAATTTCCAAATGGGAAGAGATTACCAGTTCATGTTTGGTGTCTCTGGAATCACACTTTTAAATCCTAACTTATGTTGAAGTCCGATTTTACATTGCAATTCTGATAATGCCACTTTTAGAAAGTTGACGTTTTCTTGCCTTAGCCATTTAGTTCCTGCAGCCTGTCTCTGGGTCACATGACTGGGTGTAGCTGACAGGTTGGGAGGGCGGAACTGGGCACAAACCTACTTAGACTTGAATAGTCTGTGTCCTGGCTCCACACAAAGGACTGTATGCCCCCTGTAGTCCGTCTGCAGCCAGGACGGAAGGCAAGATGCTTGAGGACTTCAAAGGGAAATCTCTAGAAGCTTCTCCCACTTGAAAGGAAGGCCCAGGTATAAATATTGTACCCCGGACACCAACTCTTCAGTACACTTCTTTGGAAGCCAGGATATAAGGTATTCTTGTTCAGTGGGTCCCTGCAGTTGGCCCACACTTTATCGCCTTGTGACTTTGTCCCAGTTCAGCACGACCAGATATTCACAGTTGGCGCTTTGTGCTTTTTGGTGCTATTTTCTATGCTATTTTCTATGAAATCTTTGAAATTACATATCTCCGGTTCTTCTGATTGGATTTTTGTCATTTTGGTCTTGTTCTATTTATTACAATTCACTCTGTGTTCTAAATTTGTGTGGGATTTTTTTCTTGTGTTGTTCTTTCACTTTATTACGGTTTGAAGTGCTGCATAAATACTATAATCATTGCCCATAAGTTAAGTCTAACTGCTCTGTGCATAGCTACCAGAGGATTCAGCACAGGTTAATTTGGGGTTTGCTTGTGCCCCACACGGACGAGGATTGTGGTTGCTGCTTGAGTAGGGTTTCACCCCCACCTCAACCAGAAACCCAGTTTCTCACATTGATCAGCAGTGAGGATTAGGACTTGTGTTTGTGCAGTGCCATACAGTAATTTTGTGTTACACTCAAAATCCCAGAAAAATAATGTGAGAGCAATTCGAGTTTTAAATTCTCCCTGATTGGCCTTTTTGTTTTTTCCAAATTTACTCTTACTCTACCTGACTATTGGTGTCTCTGGCTTCACCTGCAAAGATGTAATTTGAGCTCCTCAATCTGGAGGGCTACACTGTGGCAGAGCTCAAGGAATTTTGCAAGGAGAGGGAACTGGCCACCAAAAGGAGCACCAAGAAGGCAGGGCTCCAAAAGGCTTTGAGAGCATGGGCGGAGACTAGCCAGTTGTCAATCACCACAGAGGACCAGGATGTAGAGGATGATGTGGAGGGCCAGGAGATGCAGCAGTCAGCTGAGCGGGATGACTTGACACCCGAGTTGGAACTCCCTGCCAGAGCAGGGAGCACTGTGTCTTCTTGAGGCTTGTCCCCTTGTCCCCAGAGGAGCTGGCAGACAGGAAGGAGAGGGAGTTTAGGCTGCAGATAGCCCAGTTAAAAATGGAGGAAAGAAAAATGGCCATGGAGGAAGATGAGAGATAAATGGCTGACAAGAGGAGCCTCAGAGAGCTGGACATAAGAGCTAGGCTAGCAGAGTCCAGTAATCTTGGTGCCGGCATACCTACAATGCCCTCTGGAGACAAGAGGGTCCATTTTCCGAAATGTCTGGTGCCCTAATTTGTTTTTTTTAAGCTTTTTTTATTGAAAGAAACAGGAATGATGCATAGTATGAGCACAGATAACCTCTGTGTCTAAGAATGAGAGCACAACCAAAATACAACAACAATACAGTTGAAGTATAATAGAACAATATGAAAACCATTGGAAGGGCCGCAGGGCCTGGCAGAGGACAGAAGTCTAGATGAAGGGCCAGATCCAACATCTGGGTTAAGCGTCAAGGGTCAAGAGAAAACAAGAAGGATCTACCAGGCCCCATGGCAACCAGTGCAGTAGAAGTGGTTGACTGGGTGAGATAAGGAAAGGGGGTAAGGGAAAAGCCATTCCAGGGTATTAGAACTGGGGGTCTCTAGTTGGCAATGGTATACACCTTTGACCAAATAGGGACCCTTGCTTCTAGTCAGGGAAAGGGGGATTACACTACTGGATAACCCCTGCTCACCCCCTTGGTAGCTTGTCACGAGCAGACAGGCTTATCTCAGAGGCAGTGTGTTAAGCATTTGTGAGCACATACAGTAATACAGTGAAAACACTACAGATGGACACCACACAGGTTTTATAAAAATAAGTATTCTTTATATAGACTTAACACAAGACCACAAACGACAAAAGCCCACAATACTGTACTCAAAATAGACTTAAAGATGGTAGAAGTAACTTAGTTCAAGATGATGATAAATGCGACACGTTTCTCACAAAAGTACCTTGGATGCGTAAAGCAAAACAAACAAAGGGTCTGCAGGAAGGGCGATGCGGCAAGCAGGCGCCTTGATGCGGTGCGACGATCCGGTGTGATGCGATGAGACGACGTGAAGATGATGCGTGCACGCCCGACGGCCGTGCGACGAACTCTGTACCTTTTGGAGCCGCGACAGGCCCTGCGACACGCCTCTCCGGTGATGCGCGGCAGGCAGCTGCGACGGCGACACGCTTCTCCGGTGATGCAACGGCGACCCATGCGGTGGTGACACGCTTCCCCGGTGATGCGACGGCAGGCAGTTGCGACGAAGACACGCTTCTCCGGTGATGCAACGGCAGGCAGCTGCGACGAAGACACGCTTCTCCGGCGATGCAACAGCTGCGACAGCGACACGCTTCTTCTCGTTGAGTCGCG
This sequence comes from Calotriton arnoldi, assembly GCA_963921515.1. NCBI lineage: Eukaryota > Metazoa > Chordata > Amphibia > Caudata > Salamandridae > Calotriton > Calotriton arnoldi. The sequence continues at coordinate 1,348,349 of CAWUFW010001129.1, read as the reverse complement.
CTTCCAGCTCCCAGCGACACGCAGGCTTCTGCAAACAGAATCCCCAGCAAGGGAATTCAGGAGGGAGCTGGTGGTGAAGTCTTGTAGCCCTGAGACTTCAGCAGGAGGCAAGCTCTAGTTCAAGCCCTTGGAGAAATATTCTGCAAGATGATGAAAGTTCTTTGAAAGTTCCTTCTCCTTTCCTTGGCAATGAAGACCACTGCAGGCCAACCCAGCAAACAGCACACTGGGAGAGGGGCAGTCCACACTCCTGCAGCTTCCTTGGTTCTTCTCCTTGGCAAAGGTTCGTCTTGTGTTCCCAGAAGTGATCTAAAGTTCTGGGGTCTGGGTCCCCCTTTTTATACCCATAAATCCTTTGTCTCTGGAATCAGAGTGTGTCTGTACCTAGTCCAAACCAGTTTTGGGTGCATTCTGCCAGTGCGCACAACTTCTTCCTTTGTCAGTGTGGGCCAGGGTCATCAGACACACCACAGGAGGTGGAGCCAGCATTGTGGAAGGCAGGCACAGCTCTATTCAGGCCCAGGTGCTACTCCTCCCACCACTCCTCATGCAGATAGGTCTATTCAGCCTAGTGCTGACTCACCCTGTCTCCTGGAGTCCCCTAGCCCCTGTCACTCACAAAACCAGACATACAATACACAAGCTAGCAGAGGCAGGCTGGATGGTTAGGCCAGAAAATACCTACTTTCTAAAAGTGGTATTTTCAAACACAGAATGTTAAAACCAACTTCACTAAAAGATGTATTTTATCATTCTGAGTTCAGGCATACTAAATTCAAATTTCTACCATGTTCCCTGGGTCAGTTAGGATTGTAAGATGTTATAATCAACCTGCCCATTCTGGCCTATGGGGACAGGTAGCCTTGCAATAGTGAAAAACGAAATTGGCTGTAATTCACTATCAGGACATGCTACACACATCAGGGCATGTCCTACCTTTTACATACAATGCACCCTGCCCTTGGGCCTACCTTAGGGGTGACTTATATGTAGAAAAGGGAAGGTTTAGGGACTGGCAAGTGGTTGCACTTGCCAAGTCGACATGGCAGTCTCAGACTGCACACAGGCTCTGCAATGGCAGGCCTGAGCTACACTTTACAAGCTGCTTCTGTGGGTTGCACAACCAGTGCTGCAAGCCCACCAGCAGCATTCGATTTACAGGCCCTGGGCACCCATGGTGCACTATACTAGGGTCTGACAAGTAAATCAAATAATCCAATCATGGAGTCACTAATCCATACATCAATTTACAATAGGGAGCACTTGAACTGTGGCACTGAATAGCAGTGGCACAGTGCCCAAAGCATCTAAACCAGCAACCCATATCAAAAACAGAGGAGGCAATCAGTGAGAAAATGGAAGGGAGACTCACGCCAATGGTACCAGGTCTAACACAGGGGCAGACTGTAAGGACAAGTGTGAAAGAAAGAATGGGGGAACAGGGCTCCAGAACACAATTCTCCAGGGTGTCCATGTGGGGGAGGGATGTGGGAGATGGGGTAGGAGAGTGGTGTCACGATCAACCCCCATCGGGACTGGGGTAGGGGCAGAAGAGGGGGGACAGAGAATCCCAATCCTGCAGCAGTCGAAAACAGCGATGGCACCCCAAACGTCCTGGGGAGGGCACAAGAGTGTCCGGGCGAGAGAGTGACGCAAGGGAAGGGTAACGACAGGGACCGGGGAGTGAGCCAGGGTGGTGTTGATAATGTATCTGAGGGTTGCCAACTTGGACGCCAGCCAGTAGCACCGAATGTTCAGCAGACCAAGGCCCCCCTGTTTATTGGCTTCATATAGCTTGTCCAACTTCAGCCATGGCTTTCGGCCACCCACAGAAAGGTTTTTAGGGTATTTTCTAAAGCAGCAGTCAGGCGAGCCGGGGTGCGTAGAAGGAGCATATGAAACACATAGTTCAGTCGTGGCATCATGTTCATGTTTAGGGCTTGTGTGGCCCCCCAGAGATAAGACTCAGTTGCGACCAGTGTACCATATTGGCCTGAAAGCTCGAGTTGAGGGTGTCCAGTTTGCGCTCCGCCATAAGGCGGAGGCCTGGTGTGATCTCTATTCCAAGTTAACAAATGGAGGAGGTGGGGACCATTGAAAAGGGAGGCCTTCAAGGGCCGTTGGGAGGGGGGAAGCTGTGGGAGGAGAGCCTCACTCCTACTCCAGTTTATCTTGTACCCTGAGATAAAGGAGAAGTGTGAAATCAAAGAAATGAGGGCCCGCAGGTAGGCAGCTGTGTGGGTGAATGTGACCAGCATATCGTCTGCATACAGAGTCAGTTTGTGTTTCGCCGCTGGGAAGGGGGATGCCGTGTATTTTGGGAATTGTGGATTGCGATAGCCAGAGGCTCCTGTGTCAGAATGAAAGAAAGGGGGGACAAAGAGCAGCCCTGAATAGTACCCCGACGCATGTCAATGGGAGTAAAAGCATGGCTGCTGCAGGTGACAACACTCGAAGGGTGGTAGTACAGCCTCTGGACACGAGACAGAAACACCGGCCCAGCCCACAACTTTGCAAGACTCAGAAAAGGTAATCCCACTCGACCCTGTCAAAAGCCTTCTCAGCATCTAAGTACACCGCCAGCTTCTCGTCCCCACTCTACCGAACCCTCCAAGGGATATGTGATGGAAGCTGCAGATGGGACGCCATGGTGCGGTGGGGGACAAACCCACCCTGGTCCCTGTGCACCATGGAGGGTATCACCCGTTTGAGCCTGTTGGCCAACACCATGTTGAGCACTTTCGTGTCGACATTTTACAGTGAGATCGGGCGGTAGCTGGAACAGGTCAGCGGGTCTTCGCCCTGTTTACTTATAAGAGTGATAGATGTTCTTTTGGCTTCAAAGAGGACGGAGTTCCCTCTGAGTACACTTTGCAGAGCAAGGGAGCCAGCATATCCTTATTGGCCTTATAGTATTCAGACGGGTGACCATCTAACCCCAAGGCTTTGCCATAGGGGAAATTGTCAATTGCTTCCAGGATTTCTTCCGGGGTGAACTCCGCTTCCAAGGCCAGGCTCAGGTCGATTGTCCTGCGAGGGATCACATTACGGGACAAAAGATTCTCAATTTCTCTTGGGGCACACACTGCCTTAAAGGAATAGAGAGTCTCATAGTAGGTCCGAAAGGACTTAATGATAATTAGTGGGTGGGTGAGGAGTTATCCGTCCTCCCGCTGAATGGCCGATATGGTACAGGAAGCAAGCATGTTGTTGCTGCAGCTGCAGAGCCAGTAGACGGCCTGGCCCGCCATCTCTGCGTTTGTAATGGCGCTGTTTGAGGTGGAACAGCGTAGTTCCCACATGAGCGGCATAAAGAATGTTATGTTTGTGTTTTGCCTGGAGCAGGGCCTGACGCGTAAGCTGTGAGGGGGCCCGAGAGTATGGGGCAGTAAGGGAATTCAAATTGGATCTGCTTGCGTGAGGCCGTGCATTTCCTCTGGCAAGCATTCAGCATTGAACCTCCGAACCGTTGCCTTACCTGCTGCCCATAAGGTACTGGCCAAGTCTATATACCCCTTGTTGGTGTCAAGAAAAGAACTGAGGTAGAAGCGCAGTCTCCCCTTGTCCGCGGGGGCTTTGTAGTATGAGAGGTTGAGGCATCAATTCGGATGGCAGGGCAGATGCCTCCTAAGTCTAAGCAGAGCTGGATTACGCAGGAGGGGACTATCGCAGCATCCACCAGGTGACCGACCACTGCTGCACCGATGAGAAAGAAATCTATTTTGGACCGGGTTCCATGCACTCAGAAGGTGTAGTTGTAGTCCCTCTCAGTTAGATGAAGCAGCCTCCATGGGTCTGTCGGGCAGAAATCCAATACCAGGTCACTGAGGAGACCTCTCTCTGTGATGTTGTGGTGCAGGGGTTGGTGAGATTTGTCCATGAAGGGGTCCGCAACCATCCTCATGTATGGCAGCCTAGGTGGCGACACAGGTTCTCGCATCATATCCTGTCAGAATCCTCTGTGACAATGCAGGACCTCGCATTGTAGCTCCGTAGCTCCTCGCAACGCTCTGAAAACCAGGATTTAAAGTACTCTTGTTCAGCTGGCCTCACTGGGTCCCTGTAGCCGGGCCACACTCCATTGTGTCTGCCTGAACTTGTGACTTAGTCTCGATCCAGTGCAACCAGATAGTCACAGTTGGCATTTGGTGCTATTTTCTCTGAAATCTTTAAAATTGCATATCTACAGTTCTGATTGAATTTTTGTTGTTTTGGTCTAGTTTTATTTATTAAAATGTACTTATAAATTGGTGTGGGTTTTTCTTGTGTTGTGGTTTCACTTTATTACGGTTTCAAAAGCTACATAAATACTTTACACATTGCCTTTAAGTTAAGCCTGAATGTTCTATGCCAAGCTACCAGAGGGTTAAGGACAGGTTAATTTGGGGTTTGTTTGTGCCTCACACTGACAAGAATTGTGGTTGCTGCTTTACCCCCACCTCAACCAGTAACCCAATTTCTCACAATGACACCTGCCCAGCATGCTTCACCATCACATCTGCTTTCACAAACCTTAAGGACCTCTCTGCTCGTCTGGACCCCTACTTGCACACATCCCACGCATATGGAAAACCAGATCCGGAAGTTGATTCTTTTCTTACATTGCTCCTAAATCGTGAAACGACCGGCCGCTTCACATAAGAGCCTCCTCCTCACTTCTTGAATTCTGCTCTAACTTGAAGACCTGGCTTTCGAGTAATCCTACTCGGTTTGGCAGGACTCGCACCTGCTCTGCACCAGAATACTCTCCCCGGTGATAGTGCGCTCTACAAATCTGCAAACGTTCATAGGGGCTGTCCTGGACACAGTGGCATTGAAGGCTTTTCCACTGCAGCAGCGAAACCGGGACATTTGGGGTACGAACTTGGTATGAGCTCAAGCTTCAGACTCCGTGAGGATGGTTCTGAGGCTTCTTGGGCTCTTAGCCTTGGGCATCCTCCTCGTATCATGTGCCAGATAGCACATGCGGGCCCTACAGTAGAAATTTAAGTTTCAGAGGGGCTCAGCACTGTGGCATTCTGTTTAACTCCATCCATATCTCAGAGGAGAATTCCTGTAATCTTTAATGTGTGGAAGTGCACGCCAACATGACTAGTCACAGGCTGCTTTCCCTACCCTGTCAAAAGCTTACAGGGCTGGCCGATGCATTGTCTCTTGGTTGGGTTGGGGTGTCAGCGGAGGCTACCTGGGAGAGTTAGAAATGAGACGTCAGTGACCTGCAAGGGAGTGCTAGCTCAGCATCAGTCTGTTGGAGCTTCGAGCCATTGGGATAGCCCTGAAAGCCTTCCAATCAACCCTCAAATCAAGGCAGGTGCAGGTTTTCAATGTCCATACTACCGCGATGTGGAACTGCACCAAGCAGGGAGGAGTGGGATCTTGGACCGTGTCCCAGGAGGTCTTGTGCCTTTGGAGGTGGCTGGATCAGCAGGGGTTCTTCCTGGTGACCAATCACCTGGCAGGGTCTCTGAATACCATAACAGATGAAGTGAGCAGACATCTGCTGGTGGATCAGCAGTCTTCATAGAGGGATGACTCAATTCATCTTCGACCCGGGGGCATGGGGTTGGAGCATGCCCTGGTTGAATCTTTTCACCACCACCGTGAATGTGAGTTGTAGAAGCTACTGTGCACTGAAGTTTCGACCAGGAAGGTCATTAGGAGGTGCATTTCATCTGCGATGGGACATAGGTCTCCACCACCACTCCAAAGAAAAGTCACCCTTAACTGCTTAAAGGGACAGGGTAGTTTACAACTAAGACCAAATAAAAATCCCTTTTGTGCACCCTCAATCAATGGGACCCAGCATTTGCTTATCAAGACCCAATGGAAATGCACTAATCGGAAATTTACACAATATAAATACCTTATCCACATACAGGTATAAGTCAATCAATCTATCAGGGAATTGTGAAGGGCGCTACTCATCCGTGACGGTCTCAAGGCGCTGGGGGCGGGGGGGGTGGTGCAGCTCCGAGTTAGCCGAGATGCCAGGTCTTGAGGCTCTTCCTGAAGATTTGCAGAGTAGGGGAGCATCTGATGTTGACCGGGAATCTTGTTCCAGGCCTTGGCTGCGACGTAGGAGAAGGCTCTTCACCTCGCTCTGGTTCGGCGGATGCGCAGGGTTTCAGCTAGGGCGAGGTCGGTGGAGCGGAGGTTTCTTTTGGATACGTGGAAGGAGTTGAGGTATTTGGGTCCGGTGTTGTGGAGAGATTTGTAGGCATGGGTGAGCAGCTTGAAGGTTACTCTCCTTTCAACAGGGAGCCAGTGGAGGTCTCACAGGTGTTCGGTGATGTGCTCATGTCGCGGGATGCCGAGGACGAGTCTGGCTGCGGTGTTCTGGATGGTCTGGAGTTAGCGTAGCAGGGATTTGTTGATTCCAGCTTAGAGGGTGTTCCCGTAGTCCAGTCTGCTATTATGAGTGCGTGGGTGACTGTCTTTCTGGCTTGGGGGGGAGGGATCCACTTGAAAGTCTTGCAAAGGATCCAGGGAGTGTGGAAGCAGGTGGAGGCGACTGCGTTGATCTGGCGGGACATGGTGAAGGAGGAGTCTAGTATGATGCCGAGGTTCCGGGCGTGGTCCGTGGGGCATGGGGGGTTGCCGAGGGCGGTGGGCCACCAAATGTTGTCCCAGGCTGAGGGGGTGGGTCCAGGGACGAGGACTTCTGTCTTCTCCGAGTTGAGCTTCAGACAGCTGCTGCTCATCCAAGCTGCGACGTCTTTCAATCCATCCTGGAAGCTGAGTCTGGTGTCTTCGGGGTTCTTCGTGAGGGAGAGGATGAGCTGGGTGTCGTCGGCGTAGGATATTTGTAGTAATCTGGTTGTTAAGTAATGCACCTTCCCTTCCCTTGTGCTCTACCTGATGCTCTAACAATATGATGTCATTTGGAATGTGAGGAATGTTTGTACTGGTGAGAGAGCAGTTGGAGAAGATGGGCTGAGCAGCCAGGAGGCTGCTCCTGGTGGGGTTTACATTGGAACTTACTAAGATATAACTTGGAAAATAAACTACCAACTACCAACGCTTCCACCTCGTCAAACCTGTCAAGTCACTGCTGTGCACAATCTTGTTCCTTTAAGCACAGCGCCTCTTCCAAATCTCTTGAGTCACACCACCTCACACAGATTTCGGGTCACTCCTCCTCCCCTCAGCGCCTCTTGACGCGCACTCAGGGGACAAATCATCCTTCTGGCCCTGAAGAAAACGGGCTCTGGTGACTCCTCTTACTTACTCTTATTGATGAAAGAGCAGGAAGACAGAGCAGAAACTGGCACACCCAGGTTGGGGCCGACCGGTCATGTGGTCACTGGTGGGGCACAGGGATGCCAGCTAGCTTCTTCCAATTCCGCTTCTTCAGTTTCTATTGACTTTAGGTTTCATGGGTACCAGTCCATTCAGGTAGCACACGCAGGTTCTTTCCGTATCGTCGCCAGTGTTACAATGAAGAATGATACTCAGGCAGGTCTTGTATATAAAAGGTTGTAGATTTATTCTTCAAGTTACTTCATAGGTTCCAGGTTACAGGAAGATGATATGATCCATATTATGCCCCACCAGGAGCAGCCTCCTTGCTGCTCAGCCCATACACTCCAACTGATTCTTCCTCAAGCACAAACACTGTGAACATTCCAATGACATCACCATTGGCTGAGCAGCAAGGCAGAGAACAACAATAGGGAGGATGCAATAACCAACAAGTAGAATATAACAATATTATGCGGAGTCCATGCTGTCTGACGATGGTGGCGAGGGGGGCCATGTAGATGTTGAAGAGCATGGGACTGAGCGACGATCCTTGGGGAACTCCGCAGTTGATCTCTGTGGGTTCGGAGAGGAAAGGCAGGAGTCTGATCCTTTGGGTTCTTCCAGCGAGGAAGGAGCGGAGCCAGTCGAGGGCGGTTCCCTGTATGTTGGAGTCGTGGAGTCTGGCTGCGAGACTGCGGTGGGAGACGGTGTCGAAGGCTGCGGAGAGGTCTAGAAGGATGAGGGCCGCGGTGTGGCCATGGTCGAGGAGTGTGCGGATGTCATCTGTGGCGGCGAGGAGGGCGGTCTCGGTGCTGTGGTTAGTGCGGAATCCGGATTGAGTGGAGTCGAGGATGGCGTTCTCTTCGATGAAGTTTGTCAGCTGGGCATTGACGATCTTCTCGGTGACTTTGGCTGCGAAGGGAAGGAGAGAGATGGGTCGGTAGTTTTTCAGGTTGGTCGGGTCTGCAGAGGGCTTCTTGAGGAGGGGCTTGACTTCTGCACGTTTCCAGTCGTCAGGGAAAGTGCCAGATTCGAAGGTGGCGTTGATGGTGTGACGTAGCAAGGGCGCTATGGCGGCGGCGGCTCTGTGGAAGATGTGCGGCGGGCAGGGGTCCATGTGGGCTCCTTAGTGGGTATTCTTCATGGTCGAGGTGGTATCTTCTTTGGTGGCTGGGGTCCAGGCGGTGATGGTGGGCTGTCTGTGGTTGCTGGTGGAAAGGGTGGTTTCTGGAGTCTGTTCGCTGAAGTTGTCGTAGAGGGCCTTGATCGGGTGGAAGTAATCTCTGTCTCACTTCATGTCCTCAAAAAATATTTCCATTTATTTTTATAACAAACATTCATATGTATTATACATATATAAAATCACATACATAGGTTATTCTCTAATACATGTATGATTCCTAAAATTTATAAACACAAAATTATGAATTCAAATTTTTAAAAAAATTAATAAAATTAATCTGTCATGATTTTTTTTTTTTTTTTAAACATGTGGGTAAGGTTTTTATATTGTGCAAATTAGTCGCATTCTCACCAATGTCTGAAAAAAACTGGGACAGACCTGGCCGAAGTCATCTTGCTAGCCCTGGATTAGGCCAGGAAAATGTGGGACCCTGATCTCGTGAGTCTGAGCTTTCACTGCCCGATCCAGCTACCCCTTCTTGAGGAAACCCTGTCTCCGCAACAAAGCAATGTCCTTCACCTGAATCTCCAAATCCATGCATGGAGACTGAATGGCAGCAACTGGGCAGTTTTAACTTGCCATCTGAGGTGATGGATGTGCTCTTGGCAGCCAGTTGTCTTTCGACCAAAGGCATCTACGCTGGGAGAAAGAAGGTTGTGGCCTGATCCAGAGACCATCATCTTGATCCCTTTTTGGCTTATAAATGATCATGTGTCATTTATTTTGTCAATGGTCCACCAAGGCGTTGCAGTGAGCACATTTAAAGTTACATGTCAGCCCTTTCTGCGTTTGTTTGCCAAACCAACCTTCCCTCTATAAGTCAACCTTTGGGATAATTTTTCGGAAGGGTTTAATACATATTTCACCTGATACCATTTATTATGTCTCAGTGGCACCCTAACTTGGTCATCGTGTTCCACATGTACCTCGTGTTTGAGTTCCTTGCGACTCTTCCTGTTAGGACTGTCTTCCTTATCGCAATCCCTTCTCTGCACCCTGTCGGTGAACTCATTTCCACTCAGTCCTCCGGACAGAGTACTTGAGGATAGTGGCTTTTGGTGAGCGCTGTTTTCTTAGCCAATCTAGGATTATGATCCATGAATGCTGTTTGTTTGCTAGTTGGTTGCACACATGCTCTGTTGGACATGGCCAGTGAGATCTTGCCGGCAGTATCTTAAAGCCTCTTTGGTTCACATGATTCGTGATGGGCAGGATGCGGACAGTTGTTATCCGCAGTGGTCTGGATACTGCGAATTTCCTGGAAAGGGAAGTAGGTACTAGTGTTGTACAGTAGAGCTATGGTGCACTCTTTGGGGCTGTTAAACTCTAATAAACAGTTCTTGCATCAATTCAGGCCTTTCTAGAGGACTGGCAAATAAACAGACCCAGCATTCCCAATTGTCCAGCAGGCACTCAATTTTTCAAGACTGTGTATGTAGATCTGACAGGCATCGTTTGGGCCAGCAGGAGCGTTAGTCTTCACTTCCTCTTCCCCTGCCACTAAACCACTTTTGGTTGCCCCTAGTGGTGCATGCCCAACTGAAGGAGGAGAGGGGCTCAGCATTTTCTCTCAGGTTGCTGATCCGTCAAGTCAGATGGGTCTTGCAAATAGTTCAAAATGGTTATGACCTACGTTTTCTTTATACCCTGCCCACTATTCTCTCTCTCTCCCAATACCCCCAACTGGCCCAGATCCTGTCTGCTTTGGACCCAGGCTACTGTACCTGCAGGGTACATATTTTCATATACCTGTCCTGCGGTCCCACAGACGACATCCTCAGTTCAGGGTGGGCTAGGAGCATTTTCAGTTTGCTGTGCTCCATTTCTGTCTCACTGACATCCCTTGAGTGTTCACGATAGTGATTGAGTCCCTTCTTCGAAGTTCGGTGATATCATTATTATTGTACTTCGATGACTGGCTGAAGACTGAAAGGCATGATTGCTACAGTTGATCGTGGACCACCTCTGGATGACAGTGAACCTCTTGACATCATTTGGGGTTCACTATCAATGAGCTGAAATCCCTCCCAAACTTCACAGACTTCAATTCATTAGAACAATCCTAGACACTGCAGGTTAGGAATTTCCCTCCACCACAATGAATCCAGGACAATCGAGCTATGATCCTGATGTTTGTCTTGTTTCCAGCTCACATTGAGAGCAGCCCGAGGCCTCTTCGCCTCCTGCATCCTCCTCGTCAGCTATGCCAGGTGGCACATACGGGCTCTGCATTGGAATTTGAAGTTACAGTGGACCCAGCATCTAGGCAATCGGAGCAATGCCGTCCAGGTCTCTGAGGCAGCGGCTCAAGATCGGCAGGGTTGTCTGCTTGAATACAATTGGTCCAGCGACAGACCCCTCTCCCTTCCACACCCAAAGGTGACGGTGGTGACAGATGCTTCCGTTCTGCGATGGGGAGGTAATCTAGGGTTGGTGGAGCTCAGACCACTCTGGTCCCAGCCATAGGCCCGGCTCCACATAAAAATCTGCTGGGGTTGAGGCTCATTTGGCTTTGAAGGCCTTCCTGCCATTCATCAAGGGGAAGCTGCTGTAGGTTCTCAAGGACAACTCCACTGCGATGTGGTACTGCAACAAGTAGGGCGAAGTGGGGTCCTTGGTCATGTGTCAGGAGGCTCTGTAACTCTGGAGATGGCTGGTAGGTCAGGGTTTTTTCCTGAACGCAAACCACCTTGCAGTGTCCTTGAATGCCGGAGTGGACAAACTAAGTAGGTAGTGTCTGGTGGATTGCAGGTTATGTCTACATCCTTATATGGAGCAGGGCGTCTTCCAATTGTGAAGGAAACCCTGCCTAGATCTTTTTGCCACTGTCATGCACACCCGGTGTTAAAGATTTTGTACATTGGAGTTTCTGCAAGAACACTCGATAGTGGATGTATTTCAGCTTGAATAGAACACCGGACTCCTGTACCCCTCTCCTGCCCAGAACTCTGAAAAAGATGAGGAACAGCCATGCCTAGATCATTTTAGCGGCTCCAGATTGAGCCAGGAGAATGTGGTGCCCAGACCTTCTGGGCATGAGCATCTGACCTCGTCAGATCAGTGTGAGTTCCTGTCTCACAGAGCAAGTGCCTCCACCTGAATCTGCGCAATCTATACCTACATGCATAGAGATTGAGCAGTGGGAACTCACTCTGTTTGATCTGCCGCCTAGAGTGGATGTCATCTTTGCCACCAGGCGCCTTTGCACACAATCCATTTATGCCGCAAGTCTCTGACCCTTTACAAGTAAAGCTGTTGGATGGACGTCTTTATGTATGTTTTCTCTTTCACCCTGCGAGGTCCTGAAGTAGTGTTAGAAATGGGATCTCTAGTTGGCAAGGGCTTGCACCTTTGTCCAAGTAGGGACCCTTCTTCCTAGTCAGGGTAAGGGTGTTACACTCGTGAAGTAACCCCTGCTCACCCTCGTGGTAGCTTGGCACGAGCAGTCAGGCTTAATTCAGAGGCAGTGTGTAAAGCATTTGCACATAACCAACAGTAATACAGTGTAAGCACTACAAACGGACACCACACCAGTTTAGAAAAATAACCAGTATTTTATATACTCAAGACAAGACCAATTACGACAAAAATCCACAATACTATACTTTACGAATGAATGCTTGATACGGTAACTTCTTCTTTGCAGGAATAGCACAAAAGCAAAGTTCGTACGAGTCGGTAGCTCCGTCCGAGCCTACCGTGATGCTGAAAACCCCAGAGTCTAACCGTTCCAGCCGACCGCGTCGATACGGGCCAGCAGAGTCATGAACAGACTCGGTTACAGTACCTTTCTCGTTGTGGCTGGTACGGAGTGTACGAGCCGGTCGGCGTTCGTCGCGGTTGCGGTGCAAGACGGAGCGATGCAAGGTGCGGTGTCCCTCGATGCGGTGCAGGCAGCGGCTCGATGAGCGTCGTGCAGACGGAGTCGGTGAGTCCAAGGCGTGCGATGCAGGGTGAGACGATGCTCGATGCGGTGCTGACAGGTTGCGATGCAGGCGACCTAGCCGGAGTGCGGGAGCTGGCGTCGGACAGCGGTGCAAGTCGGAGCGGTGCGTCGCAGACGCGCGAGCGGTGCCCCAAATGCGGTGCGGTCACGACTCTTGAGCCAGTTGCAGCGACCGCGTCGGTCGGGTCCGGTTGGTTCAGTGAAGCGATGCGATGCGATGCGAACTGCGGTGCCCACAGGTCACGGTGCAAGCAGCGGCTCGATGTTGGCGGCGTCGGACGTCGCCCACGGTGAGACCAGGGTTGCGATGCGAAGCGGGGCGATGCGGTCTGCGGTGCAAACAGGTCACCGGCCAGGGATGGATTCGGTTGACGGAGTCGGTTGCAGTTCCCTTCCTCTGTGGCAACTGAAACAGCGTTCCAGAAGCGGTACCCAGAGGCTTGTGAAGTCTTTGTAGTCCCTGAGACTTCTTAACAGGAGGCCAGCTCGGTTCCAGGCCCTTGGAGATACTCAGCACAAGTTTGTAGAAAGTTCAGTCCAGTCCTTTCACTGCCCAAGACAGAAGCAGCAACTGCAGGCCAACCCAACAAAGCAACAACACAGCAAAGGGGCAGTACTCCTCCTGGCAGCTCTTCCAGCTCTTCGTCTTGGCAGGCTCCTTGATTCCAGCGAGATCTAAATTCATGGGGTCAGGGCCCCAATATTTATATCCCAAATTCCTTTGTTCTCTGAAGGCAGAGAGGCCTTTGCCTAGTCCAAACCAGTTCTGGAGCACTTTGTTGACAAGTCTCCGTCCCTTCTTTCAGTGAGTAGGCCAGGGACATCAGACGCACCACAGGAGGTGGAGCCAGCATTGTGGAGGGAAGGCACTGTCCTATTCAGGGCCCAGGTGCGACCCCTCCCACCCATCTACATGTAGATCTTGCTATTCAGCCCTGGGCTGACTCACCCTGTCTCCTGGCATCCCCCAGCCCCTGTCACTCACATTCCAGACAAGGAATACACAACCTCGCAGAGGCAGGCTTGGATGGTCAGACAAGAAAATACCCACTTTCTAAAAGTGGTATTTTCAAACACAGAATGTTAAAACCAACTTCACTAAAAGATGCATTTTATCATTCTGAGTCCAGGCATACTAAACTCGAATTTCTACCATGTTCCCGGGGTCAGTTAGGATTATAAGCTGTAATAATCAAAACTGCCCGTTCTGGCCTAGGGGAACAGGTAGCCTTGCAATAGTGAAAAACGAACTAGGCTGTAATTCACTATCAGGACATGCCACACACACCAGGGCATGTCCTACCTTTCGCATACAACGCACCCTGCCCACAGGGGTACCTTGGGCCTACCTTAGGGGTGATTAACATGTAGCAAAGGGAAGGTTTAGGGACTTGCAAGTGTGTGCACTGGTCAAGTCGACATGGCAGCCCCAGGCTGCGCACAGGCTCTGCGATGGCAGGCCCGAGTTACACTTTACGGGCTGTTTGCGTGGGTGGCACAATCCAGTGCTGCAGCCCACCAACAGCATTTGGTCTATAGGCCCTGGCACTCGCAGTGCACTTTACAAGGGACTGACACATAAACCAAATAGGCCAATCATGGAAACACCAATCCATAACGCATTTTATACAGGAGCACTTGCACTTTCCCACTGGACCGCAGTGAGGAAAGTGCGCAGAATCATTACACCAGCAAAAACAGAGTCAAAACCGGGAGGTCAGAAAGCAAAAAGTCTGGGGAAACACGCCAAAAGATGCCAAGTCTAACAAGTAGGCACTATTAAAGGTTATTTGTCAGATCTTTCTGTCTTTCTACATTAGCCAGATCAACCTTCATTGTTTAAGTTACCTGTTGTGATGAAATTTATTAATGTTTAGATGCACATTTCCTCCCAAACAGTTTGGGATGCCACAGTGGGTCCTTAATTTGGTCCTGACATTTCTCATGTGTACGTACATCCTTCACTCTGCCAGCATTCTTCGATTCCCCTCACCCCTCAGAAAAGGAGAAGAAGCTTCATCGGTTGGACTCCAAAAGGGTTTCAAACTTTTACATTGATTGTACCAGGATCCATTGAGCGGAGGCTTGCCTTGTTTGTGGGGTTCTCTGGGGCACAGAAAATGAAGGGTGTGCATAAGAGGACCCTGTTGAGGTGGATAGCCCTCTGCATTAACATTTACTATGCACTGGCTAAGAAGTTTCTCTGGAAGGTCTGAGGCCCATTCCACTAGAGCTAAGGTTGCTACCGCTGCGTTGACACACGGAATGCCTTTCCTTGACATCTTCCAGGCTTCAACCTGGGCGTCAGTACACACGTTTATGAAGCAATACTGCTTGCCAGCGAGGCCTGGAGGGAGGGGCTCTTTGCCTGCTTGGTCCTACAGAACTTTTTGGTTGGAGTCCATTCCACAGACTTGCAACCTAGACAGGTACTGGTTTAATGTCTATTCTAAGGTGATGCGTCTGCAGTTAGAAGTATCCATCAAAAGAGCAACTTACTTATCTTTAATAATGCTTTTTCTGGTAGATATTCTAACTGCAGATTCTTCATCGTCCTCCCACTTCCTAGTCCTGCAGAGTGGCCTCTTATTAACATCTAAAAAGGTCCCAAGTTAGCATTGTGCACACTGGTACAAGCAGTTGTTCACGCTCTGTGCCTGAGGCTGCGGAAAGGAAAAATCAAGAAAGTGACATCATCGCGTAGAGGTGGCCCATGTATGCAGCTCTGCTCCATCGTTTCAAGGGCTGTGCGGAGTAAGCGCAGAGCCGCACGACCCCCTCCCCACGATGCGCAGGAGCATTGTAATGGAGAACCAATTTCTGGATCTGGTCTGTGTACTTCCCATATCGACTAATAATTATGGTTGCCCATATTCGTTTCCAGACTTGCGAATTGTATGCACAATATGCTTCTCGGTTAGTACACATTCCACATTAGCAAACTATATGTCTACTTAGAAAGTGGGAGCGTCATTTCCTCACGCCCTTCGTTGTTTTCTGCTCCTAAGTCTGATACTTCTACAAGCGGTTAATAGAATGTGCATTTACCACAGGTGGCCGCCAGATGGCACTCTTTCCTAACCATAATTGCGGCTTTTGGCTTTTATGCTTTAGAATTGTCCACTGTTATTAAGATTTATTCACATTTTCCTTTACCAATCGCGAGAGCTTAATTCTTGGGCACGTTATTGCCTTTCTTCATTTTTAGATACACGATTATTTTATTTTTTTATCCCCTGCAGTGAATCAACTTTCTTCGTTGATACTGCACAATTCTTCCAACTTCCTAACGGTGTGCCGTGTTTTCTAGTGCTTGGTCTGGTGCTGCAAGAGGAGGCCAAATGGTCAGTCGGTGGGGGCTTCAGGTGAAAATTCCATCTAAAACTCACCCACCGCCTCCCATCATGAAGGAATCACCTTACATTCGGCAGGTTTACTAGAAACTAAGATGAAAACAAACATGTTACAATAAATCCATGCATCCGTACAAAACGCATGCACTTGTAATACACACTGCCTCCGGTAGAGGGCACTACGTGTTTATATTCAGTAATGTGCAGTGGCAGCTATTGTGCAAAGTAAGCAAGCCTGCCCCTCAGGTGGGCGTTAGTGTTCTTCTCAAGGAAGTTTGAAATAAATTGCTCCAAGTGTGCATTTCATAACAGTATTCAAAGTGAAATGCCAAAAGTAGCAGGTGTTGCGAGCAGCCTCAGATACTCTCATGAACTCAGCGATGTCTCTTTCGGACTCATGAAAAAACCTCCAAAGCAAGAAGTGTGCTCTGGCATCAAGGAAATGATAACATCCTCGGCAAATATCAGTAGAAAACATTTTGAACATGCGGTAATTGTCTCCCTATCATTCCTTTTTCATATTCGATAATGTACTTATTTGTGTCTCAAACCCCAGCTTGTAGTTTTTAGTAAACTTAACTTTGTCCCAAGACTTCACCGTGTCATTTTCTGGAGCTAAGTGCTTACTCCTGTTATCAGCTTGTCATATTCGTTTTTACATTTTTTCCCCCACTATTTTCCCTAAGTGACAGGTTTTAGTTATAGCTAAAGAAAACTGATTTGGTCCTGAAGCATCTGTCCATCATTATTGAGGACACATGTTGACACATCTTGTCATTTTAAAAAGATACTGTAGTCGAATTTCAAATTCAAATTACTTATTTGGTTTTAAAACTCCTCTTAAGTGTAACGGGACCCATAGCCCCAGCAATTGCCTCCACTCCATTGCTTCCCCCTCTCCCTAAGGCCTGAAGACCGAGGCTGCGATCCGTGCAAGAGAGATTTCAGAAACTCAGCTTCAGCAGGCTAATCTCAGCAAGGCACTCTCCTGGTCTCCTGCTGCCGGGTTCCTGTGCCCAAGGTCAGAGGGTGGCTGGGTGTGTGCTAAGATGGACCACTCTGCTCAGAAGGCAATCGAGGTTGTAACTGGAATGCACGTGCTACACATGATCCGATCAATTAGCTTAGTAGTTGTGAGCATGGGTGGGGGTGAATCCTCCCCTAAGTAATGGGCTTTAAACATAGGTAGTGTGATCCTTGCACCAGCATGGACAGCGCTGCAGTAACTCTCCAAGATAATGTGTGGACTTAAAACTCCTTTGTGTGGACGTGGGTTCTAGCCTAAAACTGAGCTTTTACCCAACATTATCTTTTGATTCGACTGAGTGAACAGGTTTCGTTTGTTATTGTTTTCAAAATGTGATCGGTGGGCGTGCATATGTTAATTATCAAATAATGTGTTATAAAGAAGACTTGCATCGTGGGAGCGATAATGTACCACTGAGGTCAATTAATAGCAGCTGAACTTGTTTTCATGGTTTTCCGTGATAATGTTTTTAGGACTTTCCACCTTTAGACAGCTCTAGCTCATTGCTCCTTATTAGAAACATTCCTGCCTATCTCCGTTTGCGGCTCCTAATTTGATGGTCTCCTTTCCTATTTTGAGGTCGAGCGTGGGCAGCGCATGCGCTGCTCTGCAAGGCATGCTGTATTTGAGTATGGACTTGAAGCTTCGCCCACTCTCCGCCCATATTATTCATTGGCTTGTCATTGTCCTTTGTAAATGCTGGCTTCTGATTTGTTAATAGGCTTGTTAGTCCCTCCTTAGTACCGCCTTGTCTTCATTTGTAACCTCCCATGAGGACTGGCCCTTTTACTTCTGTTGTCACACAGTATGTCTTATTTAGTCTATGAAGCACTATTTTCTTTAATGAGTTTCTCCTACTTCAGGCACGACATGCTTTCCTGCAACATTCACTGCGCCATGCGCGCTTTCACTTTCCAGGCATCCCGGGACAATGGCGGCGTTTCTTTCAAGTGAAAGTGAAATATAGTGTACCACCGAATTGATAACATTTGAGTCTAGAAATATCCTGGGAGTAATACTATCGTTTGCCCATCACAACAAAGTCTTGATAATTAATATTTATAATTCACCTTCCTTCAAGATAGCCCTGGAGACAGAGTTTAAGAGTTTTTGTGAAAAAGCTTTGTTAGAGTGGTCCTTCTCGCCAATAATTTTGTTGGCGGGAGACTTTAATCTACACCCCTCTGACACCTGTGCGGAGGAAAGGGACCAGGTCTAGTCAGAGGAACCAGAGGGGATTCATTTTAAGCATACTAGTCAAGGCGATAATCTTAATCTTTTAATCTCAGAACTAAACCTCTTTAACCTCTTAACTAGAGAAGAGTAGGTCTCACCCACGGCTGTCCCGACCTTTAACGGAAGAGACAAAAATTCAACTATTGACTATATTTGGTTCGCCTGCTTCAGTATTTAGTAGATTTTAAAACAGTATGGAGTATTTTTAGTGATCACAACCCGATAATGGCAAAGTTTAGTTGGAATGATCTTGAAGCAAAGACGCCCAATATTCATAAAGACCTGTTAATTGCCAAAACTCAAGGGAGGCGTATTACCTGGAAGAAAGTACTCCCGGAGGACTTTTTAAGGAATCTGGTCCAGAAGTGTAGTCGCGAATTTGAGGTCTGTTTGAATCTAGATGCATATGATCAGGTCATTCTAGATTCCTTTTCCATTACCTGCAAAGAGACTCAGCGAGCCCTGACCAGATATAACGTCAAGGGTATTAGTCCAGGACCTAAATGGTTCGATAAGAATTGTTCAAAGACCCATAAAGATCTAAAGATAGCTCTAAAGACTATACCGAGGCAGACATGCGCAGTTAAAGCGGCCAGGCAGGCATATGCGTCAGCCCATAGGAAAAGACTAAATGCCCTGAAGAGGGAAGCCTGTGATAAGCTCAAAGAGGCCTGCAATACAAGGAATAGTGCAGACTTCTGGAGGGTAGTAAATCGGCCACTTTTCAATGAGGGCACAGTACTAGACCTTAGCGCTACTATCCCTGCGCAAAAATGGGAAGAGCATTTTTGTCGCATATATGCAGGTGTCTTGTGGTTTGTGGCCTCCTGGCCTGCCTGGATACGTTGGCATAGGCCTGGCTGCCATGATGACTTTTGCGCACGTTACTCTTAGCCGTTGTTCTGTCGCCCTCTGCTCCTGCCAAGTTATTTTACAACTGTCTGCATTTTCTGTTTCTCACCTTTTCTCCTGTTCCTTTTGGGCTCAGTCTGAACAACAGTTACAAGGTCGAAAAACACGTCCCTGGTTCTTGCTGATATGGCCAGTCCCTCGCACCTAGACATAACACTATGTACAGCTGCCATGGGGAAATTGG
Organism: Calotriton arnoldi; assembly: GCA_963921515.1. NCBI lineage: Eukaryota > Metazoa > Chordata > Amphibia > Caudata > Salamandridae > Calotriton > Calotriton arnoldi. The sequence continues at coordinate 1,329,266 of CAWUFW010001129.1, read as the reverse complement.
TGGGCTTTTATTATTGCGTTTTTCCCTCTTGAGAGGAACTTGAAGAAAACCTTTCGAGAGAGAAGAGCTGTGATTGTCTGCTGATGTAGTCTTTGCATCTAGAGACTGAGGTATGGGGGTTCGCTTGTCAAAGCCCAGAGGTCTTCTATTTTTATAATACAATAGCTACTAGCACGGGGAGGGTGGTAATGTCATTCAGCCTACTATCAACTGCTTTATGAAATGCTTTCCCCGTTAGTATTCTATGGAGTGGTAACTATGCTGATTATATTATTCTTATGTATGATGCTGATAGTACTGTCACGTGTACTGTATCTTAGAGCACGTATGTTGAAATAAACATTTTAACCTATACAGTGTCTCTTCTTACGCCGGTTGTGGACAGGTATGAGTGAGTGACGAAAGGGTGTTCTTGCTACTGCGAGTCCTGAGAGAGAGAGAGATACCGTGTTCTGGGTTGTCTAATCATTGGTACATTGTTGCTAATGGGACGCTAAGGCTAGTTGGGTTGGGGTTTTAGGTGCTAAGGTTTATGCTTGGCTCACCACTATATTCCGAGGTCCTATTATCCTGTGCATAGCTCTGTGTGTGTGCAGAATCCCTATAACACAGGAGATTGCGAATATACAAAAATTGTCTGCTCTACTACAGGAAATATTGTCCACTTTGAACTGGTAGAGGTGAGGGAAAGCATAATGGAACTGTCAGCAGGGAAGGCACCGGGCCCAGATGGGGTTCCTGGTGACCTTTTTAAATCATGTATAGATCTTTGGGCTCCTTTGGTCACTCAACATTTGAATGCAGTAGCCCGCGATCATATTCCAGATTCGTGGTAGCAATCGATCATAGTACCCGTTTTTAAAAGAGGGAACCGCGCTGATCCAGCGTGCTACCATCCGATCTCTTTGATAGATGCGGAAGTAAAGGTGTTGGGTAGGGCTTTGTTGAAGCGTCAAATAGATTGGGCTAATAATAACAATATCCTATCAGACATTCAGTATGGATTCAGGTCGGGACAAGACACGATCGAACAGAATCTGTATCTTATAGTCAACAAGTACACAGTGGCTAAAAAAAAGTATACATTTAGCCTTTATGGACCTCAGCACAGCATTTGACACAGTGGTAAGATCTTAGCTGTGGGCTGTGCTGAGGGACATGGGGATGGATGAAGCCATAGTTGCGCTTTTGCACAATCTACACACGGGGCTCGAGGCGACGGTAAGATTTGGCCCATCAGGAGAATGCACCAAGCACTTTTAGCTGGGGAGAGAGGTCCGCCAGGGATGTATTTTAGCTCCTTTTCTTTTTATTTTATATATAAATCGATTAGATCCATTTTTAAGGGATAATTGTTAAGACGTCCCAAGAATAGGACATAGAACGGTTCCCACTTTGTTGTATGCGGATGATTCTGTTCCTATTTCCCGGACAGCTAATGGCTTGCAATTTTTATTGAGCCAATTTTATGAGTTTATGGAAAACTTGGGGCTAAAAATCAATTATTCTAAATCATATACTATGATTTTAGGACCCATAGGTACCAAGACAAGAAAATATGTGATAAAGGATAACCCTATTGGCAAGGTGGACAGGTTCAGTTACCTAGGCATAATGTTGGATGATAGACTGTCCTGAGCACCATTATTGAAATCACATACTCAATCCTTTAACAGGGTTGCCTTTATAGTCTAAACACCTGGAGAAAGCATCGATACTAGTCATATAAAGTCTATATTACACCTCTATAACGCTAAGTGTTCCCGACTGTAACCTATGGGGCAGAAATCTGGGGTTACAAATCGTCTACTTTAATACAAACGGCAGAAAATAAATATCTAAGAAAACTGTTACGAATCCCACAGAACGTCCCTGCAGAAATAGCTCATGGAGAGATAGGGTCAGGTTATATAGCTGACTATATACGTTTGCGCCCGATACTATTATGGTGCTCTATATGGACTAAAAAAGAATTGGATTTTAACAGATTAATATTAAGAGATTGTTTGAATTAGAATTTTAGCTTGCGTATACCATGGTCGAGCTATATAAAAACTACCCTGTCAAATCTGGGCCTCTTGCATGTTTTTAATTCGCCAGAGAAAATAACCAAATCAGTCATTGCAGGAGTCAAGAAAGCATATTATGAGTATACCCAAGAAGTTAGAATGCAAGACTCACAGCATAAACGCTGCTACATACATTATGCTATGGTAACATTTATTGATAAAATGGAATTTTATCTAACATTGGATATGCCGGTGAACCATAGAAGATTTTTAACATATTTTCGACTGAATATGTTCCCGCAGCTTGTAGCAGGATGGCATAGGCCACAAGACCCTCCCGTATGTTCTTGTGATGAGTTGTCTGCACTGGACACTTTACACATCATACTGATTTGCCCTAAATGGGCCAATTAGCGTCATAAGTATATACGCCCATTATTTGTACATCTGAATTTTAAACAAGCGAGACTTGCCCTTTTATATCTACAATTTTTTGATCATTGTACTGTTTGTTGGTATGTATCGAGATTTTTAATAGCTGTGTATTATGCTTATGCTTGAGACTGAATCGTATATAACTTACTACATGATATTAACTGATGTTCTTAATATTTTTGTATGATTATTTTTATTCTACTTTTATGATTGCCGATGTCAATCGAATAAAGTAATTATTGATTGACTGAAGTGAAATAGGTCTCGCATTTACAAGAGTTTGCTCTATTGGCACTGTAAATGACAATGCCTTTTATTTATGTGTTAGTTATCAAAACACTATGAAAAATAACAAATGGGGGAGGGAGTAAAGAGGTGTAAAGATAGAATCTACCTCCTGGTTCAGCTAACTCATAAACAATATGATTCTACCCTTAAAAATAGAAATTATTATTTTATTTATTTATTTCTCTAGTGATTCTAAAAAGTGTTAAAGTGTAATAGTGTTCCATGACATGTCATGGAAAAACACGAAGTATGAATCCCATAGTGTCATGCTTCATCATAGGGGTCTTCCCGTCCCTCTACGGGGCGTGCTACAACCTGCGGATACGCGGGAGCACTGTATTTATGAAAATAGACTATGTGTAGTGTAGAAGTGAGAGTGGTAGGGTCTGTGATAAATCAAAAGTTAAAAATTCCCTGGCTAGTGGAAAAAACACATTTTATTCACTTCCCTGGCTGGAAACATTAAAAATTAAAAAGGGAGGTGTGTAGGGGTATACTCTAATGCGATGCCCTCTACCGGGTCAACATGTTTCGTAAGCAGTCCCCACTGCTTACTCGTCAGGACCTAATCTGATCCCTACTGTACTCAAGATATATTGCTTTATTTATATATGTTGTATGCCTAACTTTCAAAACAAACATGCAAAAATAAACATGTCTGAAAAATAGGGGTAAAATTCCCCCTAGTAGTTTTCAAAAACCAATTCGGAATCTGTAATGATGAAAAAACATAAAACAACCCATTAGATTGTTTTATCAAACACAACACCATAACGTGGAATCACAATGTTGCCGTGATATATTTTATCGAGTTTCTGGTGCACAACACTTGTTAATGCTGGCCAGTGATTGTAATGCCCACCTGATGGTACCTTAATGTTAATTAGCTGAAACATACACCAGAAAAACACAAAAACACGATCACACACACATTCACAATTATCCGTTCTTTTCTAAGTGGTTCTGTTTTCTATGAACTTCAAGTGCAACTTTTAGGCAAATGAGGATAAATTCAATCATACATTCAAAAGGGTAGACACGCAAAGGAAACAAATCGACCTGTCATGTCTAAACACTGTACGAATTGCATGTTTTATATCGTTATTGCCGTGATATATTTTTCTCAAGTTTCTAATACACAACACTTGATGGCAAGTTTTTATCGTTATAGCAAAAGAAAGAGGAAAAAGCACTATGTACATACGCTATTAGATTAATAACCAGGCTTCATGAGCTTGCACCGAAGAGGAGGTTGCCTTGAAATAATCACTGTAGGTAAATTAAGAGGTCACATGACATTAGTGTTTCACCGATCCCACCATGTATTTCAAAGTGAGATCAGAAGAAACTACTCGTATTTAATAGACGAGCCGCGTTTAAAGACCTGCTCGAGTCTTACTCACATGAAAAAGGCTATGCCCTCGCCTGTAAATACCTCCGTACAGCTCCGTGGAACGTTGTGAATACGTTCACGCCGAGTATTTATCTGATGTGTAATTGAAGGAAAAAAAACGCGAACCGGTTTACAAAACAACTAGAATGCTAAGGATTCAAAGATGGCCGCCATTTATGTGCCGATGCTGTATTAAAAAAGAACCACTTCCTGGACTGATAAAAAAGCCCGATCTTTCCATAAAGGCTAGTATATACAATGTTCCAAGGGCATGTTGCACAAAGGTACTGTGACTGTCAGGCATTAATATTGTTCCTAGAATGACCGGTTATTTTTCACTTAGTATATTTAGGACTTTACACTTGTGATAGTCCTGTTATCACTACTAAGGAGTAGATCAAAAAGTTGTTGGCGTTTCAAGACCAAAAATTTTTGGGGGAGAAAATCCCAAAAATATATACACAAACGAAGAACATGAGCTTCTGTTTATACAAACAGGGGAGAAAAAAAAAAGGGCTGGCCTCAGATGTTCAGTGGGACAAGCAGGGAGAAAAAGAACACTATATATCATATCTAGGACTACATTCTCCATGATAGTCCAGTGATCATAGTAATATTCATAATTGGCCCCATGGAATTTCATCGTTTAAACCACTGATATTTGTCTTTAAACAGAACACCCATCTCTGTTCCTTCTCAAAAAGGTTCCTTTCATTTGGGACCTGTTCGATCACTGTCCAAGAGATGTCCTCTGGCGCGTGTCCTTTTTCTAGGTAGTGGGATGCCATTTTTGTGGTGCTTTTTTGCACCTAATGTTGCTTTTGTGTTCTCCTATCCTTATTTTAACTGGGCGTGTTGTCATTCCCACATACTCCAGTAGACAAGGACAGGTGATAAGGTATACTACATTGCTACTATTGCAAGTAGTAAATTTTCTCTGTTCCCATTTCGTGCCATTTTGAAAAGTGATTTCTTTGCTCTTCCTTGTTAGTTGGCAGACTGTACATTTCCCACATGGGTGGTGTCCGTGTATTTTTTTGCCATTGCTGTTGATTGACCAGTTAGTTCAATCTGTCGGGGTCTTGTGTGTACAATCATGTCACGAATGCTTTTTCCCCGTCTGTGCGAAAAATTGGTTTTGGGAGATTCATCCCACCACTGTTCAAGATCCGCCAGTGCTTATTAATGATCTTGGTTACCTGATTAGAGCTGGCGTTGTATGTTGTTATACAGAATGGCCGTCTGTCTTCAGGCTTAGGTTGGGCAGGTTCTAAAAGACTCTCTCTGCAGTTGTTACGTGCTCTTTTATAGGCCTGATCTATTACCCTCTTCGGGTATTGTCTTGCATCAAGTTTCTTTTGAGATCCTTTGATTGTATTTTGAAGTCGGTAACTTCAGTACAGTTGCGTCGAAGACGTAAAAATTGACCGTAGGGGAGATTATCCCGTAGATGTTTAGGGTGGAAGCTTTGATATAACAATAGACAATTCTTGGATGTTGTTTTGAAATGCGTTGTGGTCACGAGTCTCCCATCCCTCGGTGATATATTTAGGTCAAGGAAGTCATACCACCTGACTCCACCCTCCCCATAGAATTGCTTACTTTTGAGAAAGCAGTCATGAAGGACTTGGAGGATTTAGACCCTATTACTAATCGAGTTTTTCAGAACATAACTAATGAAGAAAGAAAAGCGATACGAGAGCTAAGCAACAACCCCAAGCTGGTGATAAAACCTGCGGACAAAGAGGGGGCGACGCAACTGTACTGAAGTTACCGACTTCAAAATACAATCAAAGGATCTCAAAAAGAAACTTGATGCAAGACAATACCCGAAGAGGGTAATAGATCAGGCCTATAAAAGAGCACGTAACAACTGCAGAGAGAGTCTTTTAGAACCTGCCCAACCTAAGCCTGAAGACAGACGGCCATTCTGTATAACAACATACAACGCCAGCTCTAATCAGGTAACCAAGATCATTAATAAGCACTGGCGGATCTCGAACAGTGGTGGGATGAATCTCCCAAAACCAATTTTTTCGCACAGACGGGGAAAAAGCATTCGTGACATCATTGTACACACAAGATCCCGACAGATTTAACTAACTGGTCAATCAACAGCAATGGCAAAAATACACGGACACCACCCATGTGGGAAATGTACAGTCTGCCAACTAACAAGGAAGAGCAAAGAAATCACTTTTCAAAATGGCACGAAATGGGAACAGAGAAAATTTACTACTTGCAATAGTAGCAATGTAGTATACCTTATCACCTGTCCTTGTCTACTGGAGTATGTGGGAATGACAACACGCCCAGTTAAAATAAGGATAGGAGAACACAAAAGCAACATTAGGTGCAAAAAAGCACCACAAAAATGGCATCCCACTACCTAGAAAAAGGACACGCGCCAGAGGACATCTCTTGGACAGTGATCGAACAGGTCCCAAATGAAAGGAACCTTTTGAGAAGGAACAGAGATGGGTGTTCCGTTTAAAGACAAATATCAGTGGTTTAAACGATGAAATTCCATGGGGCCAATTATGAATATTACTATGATCACTGGACTATCATGGAGAATGTAGTCCTAGATATGATATATAGTGTTCTTTTTCTCCCTGCTTGTCCCACTGAACATCTGAGGCCAGCCCTTTTTTTCTCTCCCTGTTTGTATAAACAGAAGCTCATGTTCTTCGTTTGTGTATATATTTTTGGGATTTTCTCCCCAAAAATTTTTGGTCTTGAAACGCCAACAACTTTTTTGATCTACTCCTTAGTAGTGATAACAGGACTATCACAAGTGTAAAGTCCTAAAATACTAAGTGAAAAATAACCGGTCATTCTAGGAACTATATTAATGCCTGACAGTCACAGTACCTTTGTGCAACATGCCCTTGGAACATTGTATATACTAGCCTTTATGGAAAGATCGGGTTTTTATCAGTCCAGGAAGTGGTTCTTTTTTAATACAGCATCGGCACATAAATTGCGGCCATCTTTGAATCCTTAGCATTCTAGTTGTTTTGTAAACCGGTTCGCGTTTTTTTTCCTTCAATTACACATCAGATAAATACTCGGCGTGAACGTATTCACAACGTTCCACGGAGCTGTACGGAGGTATTTACAGGCGAGGGCATAGCCTTTTTCATGTGAGTAAGACTCGAGCAGGTCTTTAAACGCGGCTCGTCTATTAAATACGAAGTAGTTTCTTCTGATCTCACTTTGAAATACATGGTGGGATCGGCGAAACACTAATGTCATGTGACCTCTTAATTTACCTACAGTGATTATTTCAAGGCAACCTCCTCTTCGGTGCAAGCTCATGAAGCCTGGTTATTAATCTAATAGCGTATGTACATAGTGCTTTTTCCTCTTTCTTTTGCTATAACGATAAAAACTTGCCATCAAGTGTTGTGTATTAGAAACTTGAGAAAAATATATCACGGCAATAACGATATAAAACATGCAATTCGTACAGTGTTTAGACATGACAGGTCGATTTGTTTCCCTTTGCGTGTCTACCCTTTTGAATGTATGATTGAATTTATCCTCATTTGCCTAAAAGTTGCACTTGAAGTTCATAGTAAACAGAACCACTTAGAAAAGAACGGATAATTGTGAATGTGTGTATGATCGTGTTTTTGTGTTTTTCTGGTGTATGTTTCAGCTAATTAACATTAAGGTACCATCAGGTGGGCATTACAATCACTGGCTAGCATTAACAAGTGTTGTGCACCAGAAACTCGATAAAATATATCACGGCAACATTGTGATTCCACGTTATGGTGTTGTGTTTGATAAAACAATCTAATGGGTTGTTTTATGTTTTTTCATCATTACAGATTCCGAATTGGTTTTTGAAAACTACTAGGGGAATTTTACCCTGTTTTTCAGACATGTTTATTTTTGCATGTTTGTTTTGAAAGTTAGGCATACAACATATATAAATAAAGCAATATATCTTGAGTGCAGTAGGGATCAGATTAGGTCCTGACGAGTAAGCAGTGGGGACTGCTTACGAAACATGTTGACCCGGTAGAGGGCATCGCATTAGAGTATACCCCTACACACCTCCCTTTTAATTTTTAATGTTTCTAGCCAGGGAAGTGAATAAAATGTGTTTTTTCCACTAGCCAGGGAATTTTTAACTTTTGATTTATCACAGACCCTACCACTCTCACTTCTACACTACACATAGCCTATTTTCATAAATACAGTGCTCCCGCGTATCCGCAGGTTGTAGCACGCCCGCCCCGTAGAGGGACGGAAAGACCCCTATGATGAAGCATGACACTATGGGATTCATAGTGTGTGAGGGGTATTTAACAAACACTTAGTGTTTTTCCATGACATGTCATGGAACACTATTACACTTTAACACTTTTTAGAATCACTAGAGAAATAAATAAATAAAATAATAATTTCTATTTTTAAGGGTAGAATCATATTGTTTATGAGTTATCAAAACACATCATTAAAAGGCATTGTCATTTACAATGCCAACAGCGCAAACTCCTGCAAATGCGAGACATATTGCAATGCAAATGCTTGTTGTGCTTTTTGCACCCAAGCAGCATTTTGCTCTCACCACTTTTGGATTGGACACTGCAGTGCATGAGGGACTATTTTCTCTCCTGCTCGGTCTGTTCCTGCTCGCCCCATCCTTCTCTTCCCGCTCTTTTTATGAAAGAATTAGACCCTCCCCCTCAGCCCCTTTGCACTTCTAGGGCCGCATCTGCTGAATTGGCAGGTGGACAGCTGTAAACTATTTTTAAACCATTTCAAGATGATTTTGCATGCGCCTGCATGCATTGTGGCCACATTGAAATGGCTGTTCTTATGTTTTAAGAAAAAACATTCCAACCTTTCCAAGATGGCTACCACGCCTCTGTACGCAAGCACAATGACCAGGGCAATAGTGCATTGGCGACACCGACTGCCTTTGCTAGTGTTTGTTCTGTCTTGATAGCTGCCTAACTGGTACTGCTTTGGCCAATGTACGTAACAAATGTTGTTAACAAAATCCAGCCTATTCTTAGCACATTTGGAGAGACGTCGCCATCTTGCCCCCACTGTACCAATGTTTTAGTTTTCAGTATATAAACCATGGATAAAGGAGACATGTCCTTGTCTCCGTGGGGCAAGTGCGTCTAGTGGGAAGTTGGCGGGGGCTTGTGTTGTCTGTGTTATCTACTCTCCGTGTAACCCTATGACTGACTGTGGCTCTGTGTCCCCTCAGCATCGCGGAGGAGCTGTTGGAAGACGCCCTGGAGGACGTGGCCGCAGAGTTGCAGGATCTTTGCGAAGGTTACGCAGAGGCCGTCTTCACCTCCGAGTTCTTGCAGCCTGTGCAGTGAGTGATGGAGTCTGGGATCTCACACCTCACCAACACCACCAGCCTGTGTGCTGTGCGTTGTGTCCACTGATGGACGCTGAACTGATCACCTGGAGGGATTGCTTCATATAGTGTGACAAATGAAATTTATTTATGGCTTGTTTTTTTTACCTACCGTGGCCTTCGGTGGTCTGAAATGTGCTTGCTGACAAAGTGAATTTGGAGAAAGGATCAGTAATACCTTCAGAAGCACAACCGGTTGGTTGTAAGGCAAGGCAATATGAGGACATAGATCACGTTTTTCCTATGTTTTTGTGCAATTTACCAGAGCAGAAATTTGTACTTTAGTTTAATTGCTCCTTTTATTTATTCCATCACTGTGACTCATTTTGGTGCTGCGTAATGCTGATTACTTCTTCCTTTTGTGAAACCTGCCTTTGATCGAGGATGAATCGCACGACACATGTAAATGGGTTACAAACTCCTGAAGAATAACCAAAAATCATATTAATTTCATTGCCTTTCATCCTTCAAATTATAGCCGATTTCGAAAGTAAAATTGTGTCCAAGAAGTATTAAAAGGGGTCCAGGACAAGGAAGGTGATTTATACAAAAAGTCCAAACGTGAACAGGTTTAATCCTGTTTTTGAGTTTTATGTGACTTCCTGCCTCTGTGAATGTTTCCAGTTTTTTTTATTCCTCTGACTTATGACAAACCTTTACGGAATAGTTTGTTGTGTTAAGACCCAAATTAAGTCTCTAATCTTATTTCCCGATACGTGTCATAAAACTTTTCTCGATTTCAGTGAATCATAAAAGCAACACAAATACATTTCAAACAACAATACAAAAATTTAAAACCTTTGCGAGGAAGCTTTACAGAATAAAAGTTTTTTATTATTGTGAGAGTGCAGTGCTATACGATAAAATTATAGCAGCAAACAAAAAACAGTTTAAAAAAAAAACACACTAACCATAAAGCTTCCTATTACCAGGCCTGGGCGTAGTTCCTGGAGTTTTGCTACGCAGAACTCCGTGAAGAGACAAAAAACTCTGCGGAGTTCAGCAAGTGGGGGAGTGCAGTGCGAACTAACATTTACGCTGGTCTTCCTGCCGCTCGGGTAGAAATTCTACCCGAGCGGCAGCTCGCGCTCGCGCTCGCGAACTTAACATGCGCGAGTGGGGGAAAAAAACTCAGTTGCACTACGCGGAGCAAAGTTTTCTGCACTCCACGGAGTGCAGAAAACTCCACGAACGGAGCGGAGTTCACCGCCCACCTACCTAATACGGACAACCCCCCTAATAAAATTGAGAACAGCTCTGCAAATTTCATAAGATCCTAACAAATATAAGATTTTAAAGCCATTTTTAAAGGAACTGGGGCTATGCAATCTCAAAAGCGGAAGTAAAAAAAGTTCTCCTCACAGAGTGGTAAAGGGCAGAGAAAATTAAAAATTGTATGGTGGATTGTATTGAAGAATTATCGCAAGGTCAAGGAGGGAGGGCCTGTATCCACCCTCCTTGGGTAGGGAATACCACCAAAAAGTGCAAGTTATGATTCAACCATACAGAGTGACCAGCTGCTAGGCTGTTCATTTGCGTTTTGGAGCCCCAGTCCACCCCGATATAGAAGCAGAGGGTGAAATAAGTTGGTGATATGTCACTGACTCTGCCCCCTACCTCATCAACCTCTTACTTTTAGTGCCGGGGGCAGGTGACTGCAATTTTCTGCGAATTGCAATTAGGTAATCATTATTCCTAATATATAAAACTCCATGAGTTTCATTTGGCGATTCCTAGGGGGTCGCAAATCGACCTACCTTATTAATATTAATGAGGTAGGTCGCAATTTGCGACCCATTAGGAATCGCTGAAATCACGGGAATGGTTGCCTGCGTGGGTCAGCCGACCACCATGTCCGTGATTGCTTTTAAAGAAAACAATCTTTTTTTTTTTTTTTAAATGTAGCCCGTTTTCCTTAAAGGAAAACGGGTTGCGTTTAAAAGAAAAAAGTGAAAAGTTTTCTTTTAATTTTTCAAGGACCACTGCCTGCTCTTAAAAACGTTTTCGCCACCATTTACAAAGGGGAAGGGATCCCTTGGGACCCCCTTCCCATTTACGAATTGGTTACCATCAGATTGAATCTGATGGCAAACTGCTAATGTTTCGCGACCGGTATTTGGCTACAAAACATTCATTCATACCTCTGCGATTCGGTATTAAGAAGGGACGCCCTGAGCACGCCCCTTCCTAATACCGAATCGCAAACCCATTTTGTGATTCGGTAACAGGTTACCGAATCACAAAATAGAGGTTGGTACATAGGAAAAGCCATTTTTGCATTCGCAAATGAGTCAATTCTGTGAATCGGCCTGTTTGCGAACGCAAAATAGCTTCATACATGTGGCCCCAAGTGTTTTTGGCCTATAATCTGAATCATTTTCTGGCCCTTCTTTACTAAGTATGTAGCTTACAATAGTTGGTGCTTTTTGTGATTTATCTCTGCCAGTCTTCTGCCTTATTTTTAATGTCCTCTGATAGGATCATTTAATTCCGAGAATCAATAAATACAAGCATTGATTTTGGATCCAGCAGTAAACCGGTCCCATAGTGACAAAATAAAGTGACACAAGAACAGTGTTTTTATTCATGCATTTTGTGGGACTATAGAAAAGGGGTTTCCCTCTCTCCTCAAGCACAATCATGACCAAGAACAGCCCTTTTGGCCATTCTTTGTATATGTACTGTCTAGTTCAATGCCTGTTTTTATAAAACCACAGCTTTCGCATCTTTTTATGAAGTCTGACCTCTGTATTTATTTGTTAAAATCCCTATAATTTATTTTCAAACACAATTATTTACATTTCCCTAAGATCAAATGTGAAATGTTTTTGAACGCTGTAGGACCTGTGGTTTCTTTTAATAAAATACTGGTTGGTTTTAATTAAACACATGTTTCTTCGTTTTTATATATACTGTCCGTATTTTAGTCAGACACGTTTTTACATATCCTGACAGGGCTTTAATCAGATACGTGTTTGTAAGTTTTTTTATTATATGTACTGACATTGTGCTGAAAAGGTGGATAAGAAGCAGGTAATAGGAGTTAGCAGCCGCGGCCCGTACAGGTAAGAGCGGTGGGGCTGGGTGAGGGGGGATTTCAACATACGACCACGAGGGAAAATTAATTAATTAAACTTCCCCTCGTGGTCGTCTGTCGAACACCCCCGCCCCACCGCTCTTACCTGCATGGGCCGTAGCTGGGAGTTAGTTTGTGTGACAAACCCACTTCCTGATTTCTTCCGTCTAGAAAGCCCTCTCTACTTTAGAGTACCGGTTAATAAGACCATGTCATACTATCTTACAGAGGATCAGGAATTGTTTCATATATGTATGTGACGGCAGTGTGTGGACACCGGGGTCGGTGACTGCAGAGTGTGGACACCGGGGTCGGTGACTGCAGAGTATGGGCAAAGGGGTCAGTGACTGCAGAGTATGGGCACCGGGGTCGATGACTGCAGAGTGTGGACACCGGGGTCGGTGACTGCAGAGTGTGGACACCGGGGTCGGTGACTGCAGAGTGTGGACACCGGGGTCGGTGACTGCAGAGTGTGGACACCGGGGTCGGTGACTGCAGAGTGTGGACACCGGGGTCGGTGACTGCAGAGTGTGGACACCGGGGTCGGTGACTGCAGAGTGTGGACACCGGGGTCGGTGACTGCAGAGTGTGGACACCGGGGTCGGTGACTGCAGAGTGTGGACACCGGGGTCGGTGACTGCAGAGTGTGGACACCGGGGTCGGTGACTGCAGAGTGTGGACACCGGGGTCGGTGACTGCAGAGTGTGGACACCGGGGTCGGTGACTGCAGAGTGTGGACACCGGAGTCGGTGACTGCAGAGTGTGGACACCGGAGTCGGTGACTGCAGAGTGTGGACACCGGGGTCGGTGACTGCAGAGTGTGGACACCGGGGTCGGTGACTGCAGAGTGTGGACACCGGGGTCGGTGACTGCAGAGTGTGGACACCGGGGTCGGTGACTGCAGAGTGTGGACACCGGGGTCGGTGACTGCAGAGTGTGGACACCGGGTTCGGTGACTGCAGAGTGTGGACACCGGGTTCGGTGACTGCAGAGTGTGGACACCGGGTTCGGTGACTGCAGAGTGTGGACACCGGGTTCGGTGACTGCAGAGTGTGGACACCGGGTTCGGTGACTGCAGAGTGTGGACACCGGGTTCGGTGACTGCAGAGTGTGGACACCGGGTTCGGTGACGGCAGAGTGTGGACACCGGAGTCGGTGACTGCAGAGTGTGAACACCGGAGTCGGTGACTGCAGAGTGGGGACAAAGGGGTCGGTGACGGCAGAGTGGGGACACCAGGGTCAGTAACGGAGTGTGATGCCAGGTTTTACTCAAGAATCACACTCACTACTGCTGCAAGAGATCCAAAACTTGTATAAAATAGACCCATTTTTTTGTCTTCGTTGTAATCAATGCAAGCTGTGATTGGCAGGTCACTTGGATTATAATCTAGGCGGCTATTTTTATGTAATCTAAGGTCACCAGCCGAGAACTGTGGGGTTTTAAGTCTTCATTGACACCCAATATCTGGAGTATTCCACGTGTGCGCGTATTTGTGATTAAATCCCAATGTTACGTTAACAGTTCATTCACTTTTTTGACCGCTTTTACGAGAGGTCACATTAGCCATAATGTAACTATAAAGTATTTTTCAGTGAATTTACTGTGGAGCATCATTCACCTTTTCAAGGACTGGTGTTATTAATGCAGAGTTTACTGGGCTGCACCTTTAATGCTCTTCGGGGTGCTTCAACAAGCAACAGGAAGGCCTACCACATCTGCCAGCTGGCCATTGTCTTCATGCCTGAATTGGGGAACCAAAAGCTGCCCTAGCAAAAATGCTCCATCCAGTTCCACTCCCTTCGTCTCCTCACACGATCTCTTTCCATCTATTCTTTCTCTCTCGCACCTCCTCTCCTCTCTTCTCCCTCTTCATCGCTCTCTCCTATCCTCCCCCACCCTCTCTCTTGAAGCCTCCGCCTGCCTACTGCAGTTAATCTCGGGTAGCTTGGGGAAGTAACAGAGGCACCAGGGTGGCCTCAAAGGGCTCCAGCCCACTGGGGAAATGCCTGGTGGAATTAAAGGCCTGTCCGGCCCTCATTCTCTTCGCTGGCTAACCCTGGAAGCCCAGTTAGGATTTTACACCGCCTGCCCTATCTTTCATGTAGCGCAGGCTAATCGCTCTTGTTTTTTAAGAGGTCGGTTATTTTGGGTACTCTTCGGGTTACAAAGAAGCTGGACAGAAACAGCTACTGTAAAATGAGTCTTTCTGGCTTATGTCTGTGCAGTGTATTAAATTTGGGTATCAGGAGAAGCACTGCTATGGGGAACTTGGTTCCTCGTTGATCTCCATTCAGTGTTGGTTTTTACCGATTGCATTTCTAGGATTGCATGGTTTTAGCCATTTGATGTTTATTACTTTTGTATTACAGCATTATACATTTTGTTTTGCGTATAGTTATGATGCCCATCCGTGCCTACTGTTTTGATAAGCCTTAGGAAATGATGGTCTCCGTTGTGTTGTGTTGCAAGAGTTGCGCCAGAGGGTCCCTCACATTAATACATTGATCAGTGTTAGGAAAGCCTTGACCATTCACGTATCTGAATCATGTGCATGTAGATATCTCTATATTTACAAAAGCTCACTGAATCCCTATACATCTAGACATGTCGGAAGGAACACGCCTTAAGTACCTGCATCACATAGTTTCTCTGCTGTTGATTGCATGGAAAGCCATGCCTGTTACAGGCGGCCATTTTAGATTCATTGATTGCTAGACTGCTGAAGAAGTCCCTAGTCACACTTTTTGTTCTATGTTTATTTTATGAGTTAAAACAAAATACAGGGAGACGTCATCTTACATTCTGTCCTCGAGCAGAGGGCAGAATCGGCATGTTTCCATTCTGTTTGGTAGTGACTGCGTCAGGCCTGGGCTCTTTTTCCAATCAGAAAATTCTGTAACACGATAAATATGATCTAAGCAGGATTTTATTTATTTAGATTTTTCCCGATGCATGTCGAGATTAAATTTTTGGAAGATCATTACATTGACTATATTTGTATACTTGCCTCAGACCGGTGCAGGAGGGCGAGGGGGGGTGGGGGGGTTCCGATCTTCAGAGGCTGCTGATGAAAAGCCTCCCACTTCAGGCAGCGAAAAGAAAAACATCTAAAAAAAGTGAAGAATGATTATTGGCTACAGATTGCTCAGTAAACCTGAAAAGGCTAAATGAAAAAACATAAAAAGACGATTGCCGTGATTCAGCTCCACGGAAGTCTGTATTTTTGTTTCCTGCAAAACATCTGTGCTCAGGCCTCCCATGGGGAAGATTGAAACCAGCTTCCAGACCATGTCGTTTGACCTCGACGCTTCCCTTTCAGTAGAAATGCCCCCTTAGGTGATACTTTACCCATTGTCAATCGCTGCACTGGCTCTACCTTCTATAACGAGGGATTTTCCATCATAGGACTTTCATTAATATTCATAAACCATTGCTGTGGTGAGTTCTAGCAGTGGAGAGCGTGTGTGTCAAACCCCAGCTGGATGGATAGAAGGCTGTTTGAAGGAATTTCTCTGGAGGTCTCGCATCTTCCTAAAATCGGAGACACTGAACATTATGAGATTTGACTGAACTGTGCTTGGCGAAAGATGCACAAACTTCATTATTCTTAAACGCCCCCCCCCCCCATCCAAATAAAATAAAAGTGCTGCCTCTGCTAATGTGTTTAATATAGTCTGCACTGGCCCTCTCAGCCAGATGGTTAAATTAATCTTTTTACTCAGTAAAACTATGTTCACCAGCTCAGGAGAAAGGACTGAACCAGTGGTTGAAAGATTGACTGTCCACACTTAATAGTGTGTTCCAGACTTTGAAAGGAAAGCTTGCACCCTGAGAAGCTGACCAAAGTCCTGTTAAGAATCATGTGACTCAGCTGCCGCTACGTAAATCAGCGAGGACTAGTTGCCTAAAAAAGAGGCTCCTGCTGAGGCCAGAGTGCTGCTGCCGCTGCCTATCCCTGGACCCCAGACCGCACTGAGATGAATAATATTTTTCTATCTGTCCCTCAAGAGAAAGACTCCTGTTGTGTGATGGGACAGCACGGCGAGAGGGTCTCAAGAAGCCTATGTGGCTACCTGCTGCGTTTGCACATGACCTCCCGAGGTGCTCTTCCTTTCGGCTGCTGCTCCATTTGTGTGATCCCAGTGACTTATGGACCCAAAGAGACTTCCCTCATTTTCTGTTGCTGGCAACATGTATTCAGCCAATCACGTGGCAGCTGTACCACTGTTGAGACTTCCTCCCTCCTTGAGGTGCTGCCCCAGCATGTTTTGTGAATCCAGGGTGGGCTGTGTTCACATCCCCATCGTGCAATGTAAGAAGTCAAATAAGAGTGACCACTATACAGCAATGAAGCATGTGTGATCACAGGATCGCTCTAACCACATCCGCATCAGTTGACATGATTCAAACCCTGCAAAGATTGCCATAAATAGATGTAATTCGTGGACCATCACAATGTCTGTCTCTGGTGATGTGGCTCCTCGTATGACACAAAGTTGTGCGACAAATGCATCTGAAGGCCATGTAGCACTGCAAGCTCAAACTCTACATCGCCAAATACTGTAGGAAGACTCAGAAGGCCTGCTCCCTAATAAAGTGTAGGAGGCAGACATGCTCTTGGTCCCAAGGCTGTTCTCAAGCGAGATCATCATCCCACTCCAGGTCCTCTGGCAAGTCCAAGAAGAAAAAACACAAGAAGTCCAAACATGGCCCCCCTTCTTCCCACCACTCTTATCGGGAGACGTTGCATGAAGGTCAGGGTACCTCAAGATCTTGGTTGCCCACCATGCCATCCACCCACTCACTATTGCCGATCCTGCCTAAGTTTCCGGGTCCATCGTCGACGCTGCAGCAGATTCAAGACCTAAAAGAGGTTATATTATGGATTTTTGGTACCCTTCCAGAGCCCTCTGTCATGCCTTTGGGCCCCAGGGATACGATGAGACCTCCAATAGGGTTTTTCCCGGTGGATCCCCTAACATGACTGTGCCTCTCGACCCCGCTGCAGGGTCTGCCCCAACTCCAGGGTCAAATCCCACTCCGACTGCACCGTATACCACGTCCGTTCCCCAGCTGTCAATGCCAGCAGTAAAGACGCCGATGCCTGAGGAGAGCCCATACTCCATTTGGAAGTAAATATGCTGCTACCTTGATCAAAGTTGCACTTATTTTGACCACTTACACAGCCTCATTCTCACTGTTACACACATCTGCTACCACACAGATTTTCTGACCCGGAGCCACATGACAACAGTGCCAAATCACAAGCGTATTATGAGGATCTTTTTCTGGACCTCCATGAGGCCAGTGGCTTGGCCTTCAGCTCCCTCAGTGGAGTTTAAAGCAAATCTACTTACTAAGGTTCTGCAGCCAGGGCAGACCCCTTCTGAACCTCTCCCTCCATTTAATGAGGCCCTCACCAACACCTTTTAGGCACCTGTGCGAAACCAGGAGCTTGCCCTCATGCCAATAAACAGCCTGATGACCCAGGCCAGCTCCGGGGACCCACCTTTCCTCCTGTAGCACCCAACCTCAGAGAGCCTTGTCACCAGTCTGCAAAACCCAAATTTGTTTCCAAGAACCCCGCTAGACAGAGTTGATAGATATGGAGATATTCAGGAAACAGATGTTCTCATTTTCCAGGCTTGCCCTCAGGTTTGTAAATTCGAGCTACCTCGTACGTGCTGTGAAGCATTGTAAGCGATTTCATGCCCGTGGTCCCAGGCGACCTTCATGGCAACCTCTAACAAATAATTCAGTATGGCCAAGATGTGGTGATGTATGTTGTGCGGTTGGGCCTGGACACTACTAACTATCTGGGGAGGGCAGTTGCTACGAGCATGGGGCTTCAGTACTATGCATAGATAAGATCCACAGGCTGCTATAGCGATGCCCAAATCTCTCATGGTCATGCCATATGCTGGCATTCATCTTTTGGAGACAAGGCAATGCATTAGAGTACTTTCAAGAAAGCAAAGCAACTGCATGCTCTCTTGGCCTTGCACCACCCGTACTGCAATTCCCTCAACAATATTGTCCATTTTGAGGCTTCAGAACACAGATGTTAGACAATGTTGCCTCCATAACAACAGACCTACCAGTCCTTTTGAGGTAGAGGTTTTGGATTCGTCCAACAGTTTCTAGGCCCCCAGAGGCACTCTCCCTCCCGCAACTCTGTAGCCACTGCAAACCCCCTTAGCTGGCCCTCAGCGGTGCACTGTCACTCAATTTGAGGCCGGAAAAGTTATTACCTCGGCGAGTGGCAAAACATCACATCTGACAGATGGCTTCAAATTGTCCAAGATCGGTATGCCCTGCCCTTGATGTCCATCCCTCAAAACATGCCACCTACACCACAACTGCTTCCGAAGGACCACTTGTACATTCTCCGGAAAAAAGTACACACCGTCTTAGAGAAGAGGGCTATAGATAGGGTGCCGGCATCAGAGATAGGGACTAGTTGCTTCTCCCATTATTTTCTGATGCCGAAGAAGGACAAAGAACTTCCTTGTCCTATTCTAGATCTACACACTCCAAACTCATTCCTCAAAAAGGACACATTTAAGATGCTTAGTCTGGCCCAAGTTCGGTCTACTCTTGATCCTGGCAGCTGGATGGTGGAATTGCATTTGCAGAATGCCTATTTCCACATCCCTGACCTTCAATTCCTCAGACGCTACTTGTGGTTTCAGGTAGGCTGAGAACACTTTCAGTTCCCCATGCTTTCCTTTGGCCTCACCAGTACCCCTCAAGTGTGCACAAAAGGGATGGTGGGGGTTGCTGCCCATCTGATTAGGTTGGGAAAACCAATTTTCCGGTTCTTCAAAGACTGGCTGCTAAAGGCGGGCTCATCTCAAACAGTCATGAACTATAGCCAGACGACAGATGACCTGTTTACATTCTTGGGGTTTTCCATCAATGTGCTGAAGTCACACCGAATTCCTTCTTTTTATTGGACTCATCCTGGACACACTGCTGTTTCAAGCCTTCCCTCGGCCACAAGTCTACAGCATTCAAGCAATAATACAGATGTTTCAACTCTTGATCTGTCTCTCAGTGGGAGTGTTTCTGAGGCTTCTTGTCCTCCTGCATCCTGCTAGTGGACAAAGGCAGGTGGCACACGTGGGCTCTGCAGTAGGATCTGAAGTCTCAGTAGGCTCTGAACCAAGGTAAATTCTCAGATTCCATTCAGGTGTGGGAGGAGACTGCAAAAAATATGTGGTGGTGCGTAGTGGACCGCAATTAGACCAGTGGTAGACCTCTCACCTTATCCCACCTAGAGGTTACGTTTGTGGTGGATGCATCATTGCTGGGTTGGGGAGGCCATAGGTAGGGGTGTAATTCAGAGGACTCTGGTCTTTGACGGGCACCTGCCTCCACATCAAGCTGTTGCAGTTGCGGGCGATTTTCTTGACACTACAGGCCTTTCTCCTGTTCAACAAGGCTGGATTGATACAGCTTCTTTTAGAATAGTCACAGCATCTCCCTGGTCACTCAGCACCTGGCAGGATCTTTAAATACCAGGACGGACAAACGTAGCCTGTGTTGCCTAGCAGATCACAGATGGCTGCTAGACTCCGAGGTGGCACAGGGCATCTTCCACCAATGTCTCGATCATTCCGCCACTGCCGAGCATGCACAGTGTCCAAACTTGTGTTCAATGGAGTTCCCAAGGCAACTATCCTTCAGAAATGCCTTTCGGTTGGAATGGAGCTCAGGACTCCTGTAGGCCTTCTCGTCTCTATCTCTCTTGCCCAAAGTTCTGAAAACGATAAGGATTCACTGGGCCTAGTGACTCAGGACAGAGCCAGGAGGGTGTGGTACCCAGAACATCTGTCCAGGAGCATCTGTTCTCCAATCTGGCTGCCTCTTCGGTAGGATCATCTGTTGTAGCATCAGGGCAGGGTTCTGCACCTGAGCCTGTACAAGTAACACCTCTATGCTTGGGAATGTGTAATGACTACACATTCCCAAGCATAGAGGTGTTACTTGTACAGGCTCAGGTGCAGAACCCTGCCCTGATGCTACAACAGATGATCCTACCGAAGAGGCAGCCAGATTGGAGAACAGATGCTCCTGGACAGATGTTCTGGGTACCACACCCTCCTGGCTCTGTCCTGCTTTTGACCTTCTTCCCAGGGTAGCAACTGCCGTTCAGGCGGTCAAGCATCCTATTCACCAAAACCATCCATGCATGACGCTAGGAGAAGTTTGTTGTGTGGTGTTAGTCATAACCAGCCCCTGCAAGCCACTTATCTAATGTTCTTATTTTCTCCCTTTCACTAGCCTCGCAAGGCCTCGCTGTGGCAACAGTTAAACATAATTTGTTGGCTTTATCAGCTTTTTTTTTTATAGTTACCTGTTTAGCCATCTGTCTAAATCACCTGTTGCAATGCATTTTTTTTTTATTAAATGGTTGATGCACGTTTCCACCAAAAACCTTTTGTCATGCCCCAATCTGATCTGAATTTGGTTCTTACATTTCTAATGTAAACCCCATTTGAGCCAATGCACTTTTGTTCTCTTAAGTTACTAACCCTGAAGACAGTTTTCCTCATAGTGATCCCATCAGCTTATCGCGTGAGTGAACTGCAAGCATTCTGTCCAGCAACCATACACCACCTTCTTTCCAGACAAGCTAATGGTATGAACCATGACAGCGTTCCTCCCGAAAGTTAACATGCCTTCCCACATCAGGCATCCATCACTCTGCCAGCATTCTTTCCCCCTCCTCATGCAACCAAAGAGGAAGAAATACCACATTGTTTAGACCCTAAGAGAGCTCTAAGCTTCTATATTGATTTCACCAGGGAGGACGATCAGCTCTTCATTGGGTTCTCTTGGACAAAGAAGGGTGAGCCACTCCAGATGCATTGTCCATTGTATACAAACCTGGTATGGATTGGCCAAGAAACAGCATCCGGATAACCTATGGGATCATTCTACCAGAGCCATGGTTGCCACCTCTGTGCTGACACATGGAGTTCCGGTTTCAGACATGTACCAGGCTGATACGTTGATATTAGCCTTAATGTTCACAAAGTGCTACTCCATGGATAGTTATGTCCGACACGAGGGGCATTTTGCCCGTTCAGTCCTGCAGGATTTCCTGATCTGAGCCATTCCATAGAACCACCACCTGAGGAGGGAATACTTTGGTATCTTTTCACCAGGTGAGGAATCTGTGGTTAGAAGTATCCATCAGAATGCTCTTTCTTTTGGAAACTCTTATCTAACCGCAAATTCTTCACCGGCCCTACCATTCCCCAGCTCTGTGGAATGGATTTCTTTGGTCCATTTTAAAAATATTGCATTTAGAGATCTGCACACCGGCACAATTGATTATTGGAAGCTCCCCATCTGACAGCACAGACAGATATCAGAAAGAAACTGATGTTGACTAGTGGAGTTAGCGGTTATATTGTGGCCCTAACGTCACTTCCTGGGTGGCACAGATTTGACACTGAGCCGCACAGTGCCATCTACCAGTGCATGAGCGAACTGCTGAGGAAAAAAAAAATCCAATTCCAGTCTGGCCCCTAGAGGCATTCATGAGATGAGGAACCTGCGGTTAGATAGAGTTAGAGATGGAGCCCTGCTGAAGGCAAGTAACTTGTTCAACTTGTACTACTACCAAACTTCAGTAGGCTGAGACAAACATATTTTAGTAATATAATCTTTGCAGTATATATTTATTAAAAATCAATGTGCACCATTGAATAAGATTTTCTGATCATTCTAATGTAGGAATGCTTTTTGGAGCATTTTCCTAGTCTGGCGTAAAAAAATAGACTTTTGTGATGCAACAGAAGTTTACCATAGAAAGATTTACCTTAGCCTGGGCAGTGAAATGAACTACTGGGTATACCAGCTCTGGACCAGTTTGCTCTTTCTGAGGCATGGGAGGCACACTGTTCCTAAATTTATTCTGCATCAATAACAACAACACAGTCTAAGCCGAAGGTTAGCAACTACAAAGATCTACAGGTCACCCTATGCGAAGTTGTTGCCTTTATTATTCAGAGTGCAGATGAAAAGGTCCCCGGCCCGGACTGTTACCCTATCGATTTGGTTAAATTCAAAACTAAATTCTGGTCCCCACTTCTGACTAATGTTTTTAACACACTCAAACATTCGCCAATACTGAGTTCTTGGGCTACATCCACTTTTGTTCCACTTTTTAAGAAAGGGAACCGGTCATTGCCAAGTTGCTATTGCCCCATTTCACTGATCGATACTGCTGTTAAAATCCTGGTAAGAGTTTTATATCCAACAACACGAAAAAGGAATAGGAGTGCAAGGAAACTAGCGGCTAGTATGATTCGTGGCATACACTTAGTTTTCGAAAACTGCCCTCACCCACAAGTTGTGGCTTGCTTCATCATAGGGCTTGCTACAACACCCCTGCGCAGACCAACACCTGGGGTGGATCAACAGAAAAGGGGGAAGACAATACAAACATGAAACATTAATAGGGATCTGAAAAAAATAATAGTGAAGAAGTGAGAGTATAAAACTGGCTCAGGAGTGTCCGCTTACACTTTTATTCCTCGACTACTTGGTCAGGGTTAAAAAATAAATAAAGGATAGTAGTGTTGGGGAATATTGATGACCCCACACCCCACCTCTCTACATGTTAGTCAACATGTTTCAGCAGATTCTTTTCAAGCCCTACACGGGTCTGCCGGCTTTCATCAACAATCCCCTTATCTCCCACCTTCATTTGATAGGATGAAGATAGACCCAATCTGGTTTTTGGGTTGAAATGCACACTTCGGTAGTACCTGTAAATGTAAATATAACACTCATAACCATTTATATATGCGCAAGAGAAAACTATCTGTGTGTTAGAGTAGACCCATATGCATATGTCTAAACACATCTCAATCATGCCGCTCATTTGTTGTTTCCATATATGTTACCCAATTTTAAATGTGGTGAATTGGTCATCCAGCGATCAAACTTCTAAGTGACCCCAGTGGCCAAGATTACCGCAGTGCTAGAATACGTTAATGTTATTTTTATTATTCCCCACGTGAAAATACCACATGTGTGATTCATTAAGAGTTTTATATAACAGGATCAAAGAGTGGGCAGCGGAAAAAGCAAATGATAAATTCTTGTCAATATGGCTTCAGAAACAGCATATGCACTACTGAGCAATCTCTGAATTTAAATGTAATCATAGGCAAGGAAACAATAGCAAAGCAGACGCCTTTATATCTTGATCTATGGACTTGAACCCGGCATTTGAATGCGTTAATCGCCCAAAGCTGTGGCAACTCCTTCTCTTAATGGGGATGAATGAGGCACTTGTCCACTTTTTAGCATCTCTGCATGAGAATATGAGGGCCAGTATAAGATTTGGCACAAATGGTGTAGTCTCCAGCGAATAAAGAATGGTCACGGGTGCGGCAAGGCTGCATGCTCGCCCCTTTATTGTTTATCCTGTACATTAACAAGCTCAGTCCATATTTATCCTCTTGTACCCCTGACGTCCCAAATGTAAATGGTGGCTCACTCCCAGTACTGGTCTACGCTGATGATGCCGTGCTGATGGCCTGTACCCCAAAAGCACTGCTGATGCACTGTTTTGTACAGTTTATGGCCGCCCTAGATTTTCAGACTAAATTCTCCGAATCATATATTTTGGCGTGCGGTGTACTCCGCTCTCAAGTTTTGCAATCGGCACAAACCGTTTACAATAGCACTTTTTCTTATCTATTTATTTATAAAGTTTTATATAGCGCAAACATGACCTGTGAGGGAATCGGAGCGCTTTACAGGTGGGCGTAGTAAGAAACAAGTAAGAGACAAGAGAACAGTCGCAATTACGAGAGAGTTACAATCGGAGAAGAGTAACAATTTGAGGAACATGACCTCCAGAGGAAATCAGCAGGATAGTAGTCACGATCAACACAAATGAAAAATAGTCCAGGATAAGATCAAGAGACAAAACGTGGAATCTCAGGACAAACGTTTGTTCATCAGAAGTGTTTATTAAAGGAGAAAGGAGGTGGTGGATGGAATTGGATGAATTTCAGGACAATGAAAAGCCCAAATTTTCAGGGCTATACGTAATGGTATTTAGGGGTCCTTTTTGATGCAGCAGGCTCAAACATTACCCACTGTAGGAGGAAGCTATCCAGGGCAGTAGGTTCACTCCTAAGTCTCCCTCAACCACCTGGAGGAAGGGCACTTTCTCCACTACTACAGATATATACCACCCAATGTATCCCTGTGGCAACCTATGGGGCTGAGATCTGGGGTATTGCAGATTGTGCAGCTATACAGGTGCAGAAAAGTTCTGTCCATTCCTCTATCCTCTTCCCTTTTTATTTGTCATATGAGGCTGGGTCTAAATAATCTGAGTGACCCTATCAGAACTCGTCCGCCGCTGTTATGGCAATCCATTTGGACAATCGGGGAGGCGTCCCTTTCCAGAGACATTATTAGTGATTGTCTCAAATGTGACCAAGGTTTCTCCATCCCATGGTTAGCCAATGTAAAGAAAACTTCCAACAGATTGGGTAATCCATGCCTTGTTCAAACCCGCCTTGAGTGGCAACCCAAATAGAAAGCATTTGCTCAGGCCCGATCTAACAGGCCAAACGTGGAAGTGCTAAAGCTCACTGTTGCAGCTTACTTGCATTTGAGCCCTAATAGAAGCCCAACCAATTACTTGTTTAGTACCTGTGGGTGTTGGGAACAATGCTTATTTTTTTGCTTCATGGCAGGTACAATTAAGTACCTACTTTGTATACCTTTGGGCTTCCAAAGGAATCTAAAATTGAGTTTGTGCCCCTGCGATGATAGGTCTGAGCAATTGATGACGTATTTCACCTTTTTTCGTGGTTTTTATAACCGATTTACCAAACTGTTCTTAATTCCTTTTATGAAGTCTCGTAATCTTAGACAGTCTGCCCAAGCTTTTTATTTTTTGCAACAATTGTCTGATGATGAGTCCTACTTTTATGTTAGTTCCTTCCTGCGAGCCGCTGTGCGGTCATGTTATACTATGCACTTTGAATAGTATTTTATCTTTGTTTTGACTTATTTGCATAAATGAGTTTTACTAGTGCAATGTATTTTCATATGAGATTTGTGTCCTAACTGAAATCGCATTGAAACTATCACTAAACTATCTACTTGGTTTTATTGTTATTTTTGTGAACTGTTATGGCTGCGTTGGCACGCGAATAAAGTTATTCAGATTCTGACTTAGCTAGTATATGAAAGTAGGTTTTTCTATTTGGCAAGACACTTTTCCTTGCTATGTGACATTCTAGTGCTTTTAAGATGCAGTCCCGCTAGAACACAGTGTGCTCTCTAGACCCATACACTTTGGCCATCTATGGGGGTGGTGTAAATACACACTTTAGCCCACATATGACATTTAACTTTGGTGCCACTGGTGCAATGTCTTTGCCAACATGCCATGCCCATACGGCAAAGTTAAATGAACCAAATGGCTGTATCCAATTTAAAAGCACTGTTTTAGGTATTGAGATCAGACGTTGTGGCTCTGAATGGCAGTTTCTCAGTGCAGAGTTTTAAAACTAGTAAAAATGGTGTCCATAAATGGCAAAACATCAGGGGGACCACAGAGAAAAGGCGATTTTTTTCTATACTATGCTAATGCTGAAATTAGGTTTTTAAATGTGGCAGAGTGGTTCTTTTGACTTCTGGCTTCTGTATCATTGCAAACAGCAGGTCAGAGCTACAGTGGCAGATCTGAGGTAATGCTTTTATAGTCACTCATATGTGTGGTATAAATTCCCACTGCAGAACATGTGACATTACATTTTTGGGTCACTGATGCAGTTTCTTGTACATATGGTTGCCAGTTAAAACGGAGTATAAAAGTGATAAAACACCATTGAAGGTGATGTTTTTTGATAGAAACTGGAAACACTGGATTTTGCTGCACATATCCTGCTTTGGTGCCCTCTGATGTCAGAGCAGTATAAGTGCAGACTCTACATCTTAGCACTTCTGTTTTCCACTGTGACTCACTCAAGCCATGGAAAGGCACTTATAGGCCCTTTCGATCATCCACATGGTCCATGAGTTCCATGAACGTTCTTCCACACCCGTTTTAGGGTCATGGCTCACCTCCTATGGCTTCAGCTCACTGTTCATTCCTGTGTTGTGCCCAGGAGGTTCTCAGCCACACTAAGTCTGGACCAGACACACATCATGATGTCCTCCTCCTTCATAGACAGCCGGATGGAGCTTTGCTTTCTGAACGTTTAGGCCGTAAGATTGTGGCATCAAAGATCGCTGTGCATACGGACATCTCTAGAATTACTATCCTCCCGTGGAGTGCTGTACCCAGCACGCCGGTGCCAAGAATTACATTATGATGGACTGAAAAGCATGCCTCTAGGAGCCGCATCACCTCCTACAGAGCAGCAAGGACCGTATCATTAACATCTTCAGCACCATGCACATGCCCGGAATGGGTCCATGAGCTGGTTTTTCTGCAATTGTGCTCCCTACAGCTCATACATTCAGCCGCGGTCTGTGCAGGTAACAGCGGTGGGGCCGGGCAAGGGGGGATTTTAAGGGAAGATACCGAGGGAAAATTAAATAAATATTTAATTTTCCCTCGGCATTCTCCCTTGAAATCCCCCCTTACCCGGCCCCACTGCTGTTACCTGCACGGACCGCTGCTGCATACATTATCACAGAAAATGTACAAGTTAGTTTATGAGCAGCAGACTGTGGCGCTCAGCAACACGAAGCGGCAACTACTGCTCTGTGTTTCTTAATATATGCTGCTTACATTTAGTAGCCCAGTCCTTTCTTGGTATCTTGAGACAAAGACCATGGCAGTGTGACACTCTCTTCATGCAACCCCGCAGTATATATCTAATTTCATAAATTGAAAATCTTCAATCCATCTTTGCTATTTCTCTGTAGACTAGAGCAGCAGGAAGGTGTGTTAAATGCTCATCATTAACCTTTTATCTGCTTCAATCAAATCTTAATTATATGCAAAAATATCCCCATCTATGCACATCCTGGATATGGGTTGAGACGGGACAGCTGGAAATAGGAGTTTGAGTGCAGGGAAATTAAACAAGCAGTGAGGTGAGGGGAGCAACGAAAAGTTACTTGTATGAACATTTTTTAGGAAAATGTACAGAGAGAGGAATTATGAGAATGAAAGAAAGAATGAACAAGGGAAGGGAGGAAATAAATACACACTTCTTTACAAGCACTGGAAAAACACCTTCCCTGTGATTTGTTTACAGAGCAATAAAGAGTAATCACAAATTACCACTGATTTTTACAAATTTTGAAAACAGCAAATATATTTTAAAAAAACACAGGAATTGACAGCAAATAGAAATTGGAAACAGAAAAGTCAACTTATACCACATTACGGTGGTCTTACCTAGAAGTTAAATATGGCAATTGTGGGTAGCCATCCATTTCACATGATATTTTAGGGGGCAGAGTGCGTGCACTGGGAGGCTGTACAGCCATCTCCCAGTGCTCAGTCAAAATATGCCAACATTTCTATCACAAAAAGGGGGGAAAAAACCTTAGTATTTAAAGCACAAAATAAAGGAAAACAAAACTTGGTGAGATGAGGCAGGTTTGTTAGCCACCTACTTAAGTTCCAATTTTGGAGATCTTTTGTAATGGTGTACCTGTATTCTGCTTCTCCAGGTGAGTTAGAGGATCTATGTTTTCCAGCTCTTCCAGCTTCCATTTCTTTCTCATTCAAGGAGCACTAATGTCTAGATATCTGCCTTTGGCGTAAACGTAAATCTCAGTACGGCTCCCGCTGGTTGTATGTTGGAACAATGAATTCCTCAACAACGACTCCCTAAACCACGCGGTCTGTTCTACGACCGTGTCTCAACAACGATTTTTTTTACCACGCATTCTTTTACCACGATTTTTCGTGATAAAGGAATGCATGGTAAGATACCCCTAAAATATATTCCTAACCCCTCCCACTCCCTAAAATTTACCCCGTACCCCCCACCTCCCACCCCCTCAAAACTTAGACAAACCCCCCAACCTCCTAATAACTAATACTAACCCCTCCCACCTCCTGAAAATTAACACTAACCCCTCCCACCCCAAAAAATCTAACAGGACCCCCACTCCCTTAAAACTAACTCCAACCCCTCCCACGCCCTAAAAACTTACACAAACCCCCTCCCGCCCCCTAAAAACAATCATGAACCCCCCAACCCTTAAAAACTAATACGAACCTCCCCACCCCCTTTAAACTAACTCGAACCCCTCCCACCCCCTAAAAACTGACACAAACCCCTCCCACCCCCTAAAAACTATCACAACCTCCCCCAACCCCTAAAAACTAATACGAACCCCCCCAACCACCTAAAAACTAACCCGGACCCCCCCACCTCTTAAAATCTACCCCGAACCCCTCCCACCCCTAAAAACTAACACCCAACCCTCTCTCCCCACCCCCTCTTACCTCTCCTGTCTCTCCAACGCTCCTCTCACCTCCACCCATCCCGAACACTAGACCGTCTTAGCCTGAACCACGCACATGCATGGTTCAGGCTAAGTCGTTGTTCTTGCAAGTCGTTGTTTGGCTTGCGTGACTCCGGAACTCGTTGTTCCCGAGTTGTGGTTAAGGTTGTTCCCCAATTCCTACATGTCACCTGGAATCAACGCTCAGCCAGTGGGCCTTTGTGATGAGTGAGCAGAGCCGTGCCTTGGCATTCTTCTCATTTGGTTCATATCAGTTGAGGCTACGGTTCAACGCATATTGACCATAAAACTCATCCAGGATATTTGCTGCACAAGCGGGGGCTCCAAAGACCTTAAATTGAGCATAACCTTTGAGACCAGTCCACGAGTTGAATGAGCTTCACAACCAATCCCTGTCTGAAAAACCCTGAATGTCTTATAATGGCAAATGCAACCTCCAGAATGTCAGCCATCGGGACAGCGAACCACAGGATACTTCCGCATACCCTTGAGGACAAGTAAACTAACATCTCCGAGAAGGTCACAAAACTCCAAAGCAGGAGGCAACTCCTTAAACAAAGCGATCTGATATTCAGAATGCCTCTTCTTCATAGAAGTCTCATTGACAGGATGTTAATACTTGGTTATCAACACAGTCCTGTCCTAACTTTGGAAAATAACTTTTGAAATCTGTTTTACACTATGTAGTAAGGAGAGAGACCTTTCACTACATGACACTGAGAAGAAATGAATGAGTCACACGCTGAGAGGCGCAAGTCCGCAATCAGACACAACGGTGCTACGGAGGAGACCAGTGTATTGACTGTCAAGGCTCACGCAGGAAATGACATGAGCCGTAATCGTGCGCTTTGACGTCAGCAGAGCCCTCGAAGAGAAGTGCAGCTTTCTGCTCCCTGCTGGGCCATCCGCAGCCTAGTGCGCGGATCTTCCAGCTTGGAATCAAAGCCTTGCTGTTTGAAGCACTACTCTGGAGAGGATGAGCTCCAAAGTGAATGAGCGTCAACAGAAAAAGTAGGCTGCGGGCATGAAGTATAAAAAACTCACAAGTATACATCAAGGCAATCTTTCTGGCTGAAAGTGCATTCTTAAGACTCGACCCCATGAAGAGTAGGATTGCGTGCTCTTGTGGACTGAACAAGTCTCAAACCATATAACTGACCATTATGGTCAGTCACCTAGATTCAAGATTTTAAAAACCTGTTCGCCTAGCATTTGTGTGCGGTGCATAAATTATTGTAAGCAATGTTTGATGGTAGAAGCCAGTTCCTCGGTCTTGTAAGTACTGAGTAATGTAGTACAAAAACGCCCTTTGTGTAGGCACAAATCATGTAGAGATCCTTGAGAACACACGATTATTGGGAGAATAGAGCTTATAACCGTGGCCAATCTGGTGGATATGAATTATTACTCCTTGTGTTTCTGTACACCGCAGACTCTGTCAGTACATAGAGTTCAATGATATTATCATGGCCTTGCTCTCTTCCAGAAGATGGGGGGCTCCAAGTACATTTCTTAGTAAAAATGCACCCCTCATCGGCTCCATGTGTTTCAGTAGATATATTCAGGCGATTTACCATCTAATTGCTGTGTTTATACCTGTTCATTTGTAACACTTTCTGAATGATTCCTAATACATTGAGGGAGACGCTTTTATGTACTCTGACAGGATATAAAAACCAACCCCCTATTCGACAGAATCACTAGTTATGTTTTTAATAAACAGTGTGTTAATGTATAGCACTTATTTTGTTAGTGATATTAAAATAAATAAATAAATAGTGGAATTTTTGCCTACACTGTTTTGTTTTGTAAAATACACTTTTGCATATTAGAATTTGTAGTTTCACTTTTACCAGCCATCATACGGAATCCAAACAAAGACAGTATATAGGATATGAAGCCACAGCTGCATGGGCGATCTTTGGAGAAAAAAACAGCAAAACAAAAAATACCTCTTACAGTGCTTTCTCCTGCCTTCTCTGTATGTCATTTTACAATCTTCTGCCCCAGTACATTTATTTATGAATTGCAAATGTTTTTACATCAAAAAGAAAACACGAAGACAGCATGGATACAATGCAAACATAAGCCCTGAATCCAATGCTTACTGATAACCAGGGAAGAAAAGACCTGTTGCTAAGCATAAAATGTATGCAGAGCAAAATCCGCATAATACATTTCAACAAAAGCTATCAATATTTTAATGGATGTCGACTTCGCCACTTTTTACCCCAAAGCCTTTCCATTACGAGGTACCATGGCTACACACCGTGAATAACTATTCTATTGCCTTTCTTCTCCCAGTAGGACTACCATCAGATGTGTTGACTGACCAGGTATGCTGCTTGTTGAAGATTAAGTAAGAGTTGTATATCATCCTGTTAGACCCGTCAGCCTTGTGGTGCTCTCTCCCCTCACCCCCAAACCTTTTGCTTTACTCAGAAGAAGGACTGCTCTGCTGCAGGAAGGAATGCTGCTCTGCTGCCTGAGTGAGAAGAACTCGACCTGCATCTTGAACCCAGGACCACCAGAGTGACTCCAAGGGCTAGTTGGCTGGCCTCTTGATCAGAGCCTCAGGGGCAGAAAAGGCTCCAACCTCCTTGACCCCTTTACCTGGATTCTGCCTGCTGTAAGTCTTGCCCCCCAAGTAATGCCACCCCAGTCCTTGACCCTTGGAAGTGGGCCTATAGGTGCTCTACCAGTACAGCTGTGGTCATAGCAGAAACATTGCAGTGCGACGCATCATCAAGCAGCTCCGCATCGGAACGGTGGCTGCACGACGCATCCTCGACACGGGATCTCTCAACGCTTCACAACCAGGATTTAAGGTACTTTGTTTAGCGATCCTAACTTAGTCCTTGCATCTGGCCCACACTCCATTGCGGTTGGCCTGAAATTGTGACTTTGTGCCGGTCCTGCGCGAATGGATAAACACAGTTGGCGCTTGGTGCTTTTAATCACTATTTTTACCTATACCTTTAAAATTGCATATCTCTGATTCCGCTGATTGGATTTTAGTCATTTTGATGTCAAATAATTGATTACATTTTACTCTATTTCTCTAAATTGTTGGGGGATTTCTCTTATGTTGAGTTTTTACTTTATTTTACCGTTTGAAGTGTTGCATAAATACTCTACACATTGCCTCTAAGTTAAGCCTGACTGCTTTTTTTGCCAAGCTACCAGAGGGTTAAGCACAGGTTAATTTGGGGTTTGCTTGTGTTTCACCCTGACAAGAATTGTGGTTCCTGCTTGATTATGGTTTCACCCCCCCTGAACTAATGACCAAATTTCCTACATTGGTGTTTAGCGGTGAGATTCAGGACTTGTGTTTGTGCAATGCCAAACAGTGATTTGTTTAAAACTAAAATCCCAGATGAATATTTTGATATCAATTTTAGTTTCTTTTAAATTCTCCTTGGTTGGCTCTTTTTCTTTTTCTAAATACACTCTCTTTCTACCTGACTTCTCTGTGGCCATACCTGCAGAAATGAAATTCGAGCTTATCAACCGGGAGAGTTACCCTGTGGCTGAGCTCAAGGGGTTCTGTAAAGAAAGGGGACTTCCAACAAGGAAAGGCACCAAGGCGTTGGAGCTCCATAAAGCTCTGAGGGCCTAGGTGAAGGCTCACCTGTTGCTGCAGCAGCATATGATCAGAATGAGGAAGATGGTATGGAGGAGCAAGAGGGGGACCTGGGTGCAGGTTCTGAGATGCAGCACTTCCCTACCAGAGCAGGGAGCAGGGTATCTTCACAAGGCCTGACCCCGGAGGAGCTGGAAAACAGGAAGGCAGAGAGGGAGTTTCAGCTGCAGATGGCCAAGGTCAAGCTGTCAAGATGGACGAAAAGAAACTGGCCATTGGGAAGGAATAGCTTTAGAGCAACTGCCTCATGAAAGGAGCCTCAGAGAGCTGGACTTCAGAGCCAAGTAGGCAGAGCCCAGCAATAATGGTGGCAGCAATACTATAGTGCCCAATGGGGACCAGAAGTTCCACATTCCCAAAGATTTGGTGCCCAGCTTTATGGTGGAAGGATGACATTGACAAGTGTTTTTCTGCTTACAAGGTGGCCCTCAAGATGCACAGGGTGCCAGAAGAATATTGGGGAGCATCCCTCTGGAAACACATGCCTATAGTGGGGAGGGATACCTTACTTACACTGGAGGTAGGGGACCAGATGGAGTACACTCCCATGAAAACCATCCTTGTTACCAAATTTGGGCTCACCCCAGAGAAATACCACATTAGATTCAAGGAGACCCAAAAATAGCAGAACCCGTTTTGGGTGGAATTTCTTGATTGTTCCAGCAAGGCACTGAATGTTTGGATGTGGATCAGCAAATGTAATGATTTTATTGGGTTGTTTAATCTGATACAGAGAGAGCACATGTTTGATATCTGTTTTACAGAGCTGCACCAGAGCCTGATTATTAATAAGCTCACTGATCCCAAGGAGCTTGTAAAGGGGGACTGCCAGGTCAGCACCAGAGTTTCCAAAACGTTCTCTGGGGAGATCACTAGAAGGGTGGTCAGGGGTCCCACCAGATAAAAGAGGGTAGAGAAAAACGTAAGAAGAAAAGGAGTTCTCTAACGGTCTCCAAAATAATTCCCAAGGGAACAGTCAGTCCCAATCTGTATCAAAGAAGAAGTGGTTCTTTGACCAACAGAGAGGGTCGTCCCCTAGTGTACCGAGTGTTACAAACATGGCACTCCAACAGAGACACCAAATGTCCCTAGAGGGCACAGCCCCCCACCATTTGGCAGTCACCTCGGATGGCCAGTGTAGCGTTTTGGGAGGAGGTGGCCTCAGTTAGCTTGGAGAGAGAGCAGAGGTTACCCTAGTGTCACCATGGGATAAGGAGATGGTGCCAAAAGCCCACACACCTTCCTATGCTTCTAAGTAAAGGCAGTGGATTGCCATCATTGGCCGAAGGGTTGAGGCTCTGAGAGACACAGGAGCCACTATCACTACTGTGAAGTGTCACCTGTGTCCTTCGAGCAGGTCATCCTTAATATATTCCACCAATTCATAGTCGTAGACAACCACAAGAGTCACTACCCAGCGGCTCTGATTCCCTTTTAGTCAGGGGGGGGCTCAGATTCTTTAAAAGTAGCTACGAGTCCTGCCATACCAGAATATTGTCTGTTGGGCAACAATCTAGACACTGGAAGGAGGTGGAGCTCAGGTCACACCTGGAAATGTTAGGCTTTCCTGAATGGGTCTGTATGCCTTCAAGGTCCACGGGTGCCCAAGAGGGGAGTCACGGAAGCCTGGAGCCTGATAGAATGACCCAGGCATGTGACACCAGCCTCCATAACTCACAGGCTGATAGGTCACCTGAGGAAGCGGAGCCGGAGCCTACCTCAAGGACATTGATGCCCTGGGACACCTGCCTGAGCTTGCTGGAAGATAAGTTAAGAGTGGGCCAACCAAGGCAGAATTCTTCAGAGCGCAGAAAGAGTGTCCCACCCTAGAGGGTTTGAGGCAACAAGCTTAGGCCCAGGCAGTAGGCGATACCTCTGGAGATCACGTTATCTATTGAGCGAATGACCTCCTGTATAGTGAGTTCCTGGTACTGGGACAACCTGTGTGTTGGTGGTCCCCAAGTGTTACATGGCATTCCAACTGGGACTGGCTCATGATATTCTCCTGGCAGGACATCTGGGGCAGGACAAGACCTTTGCCATGCTTGTCCCCCACTCCTATTGGCCCCGGATGAAGACAGCCTCAGATACATTCTGTGGTGACTGTTCCACCTGCCAGGCCAGTGGGAAACCAGAGAAAAAGATGAAATCTCCCTTGGCTACCTTGCCTGTCATTGGCACTTCATTTCAGAGAGTAGGCATCAACATTGTTGGCCCCTTGGACCTCAACACTGCCTTAGAAAACAGGTTCATCAGGACTACGCCACTATGTACCCAGATGCCATCCCTCTGAGGTCGGTGACTGCACCCGCAGTGGCCAGGGCCCTGATGGGTATTTTTACCTGAGTGGGGTTTCCCAAAGAGGTATTGTCTGACAGAGGCAGCAACTTCATGTAAATGTATACGAAGTCCATTTCGGATGGGTGTAGGGTAGCCTACAAGTTCTCCACACCCTATCACCCCCAAGCAAATGGGCTTGTTGAGAGATTCAACAAGACCCTAAAAGGCATGATTATAGTCCTGCTTGAGTCCACAAGGTGGAAGTGGGACGTTCTCTTACCTTTGCTGATATATGCCTACAGGGAGGTACCACAAAAGAGGGTTGGGTTTATCCCACTTTAGCTCCTCTATGGACACCCTGTTAGGGGGCCTCTAAGCTTAGTGAGAGAGTGGTGGAAGCAAACTCCCAGGAAGTCCCCTCAGTATGTAGTCAGATGCATTCTGGCTCTCTGCAACCAGATGCAGCGCTTTTGGAAGAAGGCTAAAGAGAATCTTGAGGCCCACAAGTCTTAAAACTCTGTTGCGACAAGAAGGCCACTCTGGTAGAGTTTCAGCCTGGCCAGAAGGTGTGGGTCATTGAGCCTGTGGAGCCCAGACATCTCCAAGATTTTTGGACAGGCCCTTGTGCAGTGAAGGAGTGGATGTAGGAGACCACATACCTGGTGGACCTAAAAACTCCTAGAAGCCCCCAAAGGGTGCTTCACAAAAACTGCCTCAAACCACACTTTGAGAGGTCTGAGGTCACCATGCTTCTGGTGACAGATGATGAGGTGGAAGAGGAAAGTGAACCTCGCCCAGACCTTCTATCTTACAAGGAGCACAACAGGTCAGTAGAGCTGTCAACCTCTCCCCCACTCTGACTCCAAAACAGGAGAGTGAATGTCACCAATTGTTGGGTCAGTTTGCCTCATTGTTCTCCCTCACCCCTGGGCTTATACACTTGTGTATCCACGACATAGATACTGGAAAGAGTACTCCTATCAAAAACAAAATGTACATGTTGTAGCACAAGGTGAGAGCTAGTTTCA
The DNA here is from genome assembly GCA_963921515.1 of Calotriton arnoldi. Taxonomy (NCBI): domain Eukaryota; kingdom Metazoa; phylum Chordata; class Amphibia; order Caudata; family Salamandridae; genus Calotriton; species Calotriton arnoldi. The sequence goes on along the minus strand of CAWUFW010001129.1, from coordinate 1,293,233 downwards.
AGGAGGAAGTCTCCAAAACGCTGGCATTAAGGGTGATTTTGTCCTACGGCAGTCCCTGGTCCAGCCCAGTGGTACTGGTACCCAAGGCTGCCCCACAAGACACAACCCCCAAACTCAGGATCTGTGTAGACTACATGGGATTCAATTTAGTCACCAAGTCTGACACTCACCCCATCCCCCGAGCTGATGAGCTCAAAGGCAGACTGGGCACTGTTAAATTCATCAGTACTTTTGATATTACATCAGGGTACTGGCAGGTTGCTCTGACTGAGGGGACAAAAGAGAGGTCAGCATTCCTGACCCTGAAGACCACTTCCAGTTCAGAGTGATTCCCTTTGCATTAAAGAATGCCCCTGCCACCTTCCAGAGGTTGGTAAACAGGATCCTAGCTGAGAAGGAGGCATTCTATGCCACCTACCTAGATGACATAACATCTGTACCACCTCCATGAGATGCTTCAGGCCCTGCAGCAGGCAGGCCTGACTATGAATGCCAGCAAGTGCCAGATAGGGCAGGGAACAGTTGTGCCTCTGGGCCACTTGTGGTAGGGGTAAGGGGCAGCACCTCCAGGCCAAGATCGAGACTATCCTGGCTGTCCCCAAAACACAGACAGAAGGGAGGGCCTTCCTGGGCCTCACAGGATACTACAGGAGTTTGTTAAGGGATATGGCACCATTGAGTCCTTCTAAACTGAGCTGATTTCCAAGAAGCAGTCCAAGAAGGTGATCTTGACAAAGGCCTATCAGACAGCCTTAGACACCCTCAAGGAAGCCATGTGTACTACATGTACTCTGGGCCCATAAATTAAATTCTACTAGTTGGACTGCATATGGCTAGGTCTAAACTGGGGTGGGGTGGTGAGCAAAAGAATGATGGATTTAACCCAGATCCTTGTTTCTTTTGCATATGTCACCCTAAGAGGGAAGGGTATGCCCAGACGTGGGTCCCATGCTCACTACACCACTGGATTCAAGCTAGTCTGGCTGATGAAGGGTGATGCCCTGAAACCGGTCCCAGGATGCTTGTTTCCGGTCCAGGGAGGACCTGGCTTGGCAGTTCGGGCTGGACTGTTCCCACAAGGAACAGAGTCAAGACTGATTTGCATATGGCTGGGTCTAAACTGGGGTGGTGTGGTGAGCAAAAGAATTCTGGATTTAACCCAGATCCTTGTGACTGGGGGTGAATGCTTACATTGTCCAGCATTCCGTCCATCAATTGTTTCTTTTGCATAGTTGGACTGCAGCACTCTTTGCGTCACCCACTTAAGTATCCCTTTAAACATGCCTAAGGCCTGCCATTTTGACCAGGCAAAATAAACCTGTTACAGGCCTAATGCTTCCTTTTTATTACATATAAGTCACCCCTATGTCAGGCCTTAAACAGCCCATAGGGCAGGTGCATTGTATTTAAAAAGATTAACATGTGGTTTTAAGTTTTACCTGTCCTGGTAGTGGCAAATTCTTAAATTCATTTTTCAGTACTGGAAGGTCTTCCTCTCCCATAGGATAACATTGGGTTCCCTTATTACATTTAATAAGTGATTACTTTAAATTGGGAGTAGGTAGAAATGTGAGTTTGGTCTCTCTGTAATGGTAAAGTTGGATTTTAAATCGCAATTCTGAAAATGCCACTTTTAGAAAGTTGGCGTTTTCTTGCCCAGCCATTTGGCGCCTGCAGCCTGGATCGTGGGTCCCATGACTAGGTGTAGCTGGCAGTTGGCCTTTGTGTATTACTCCCAGGCAGTGAGACAAAGGGTGAATAGGTATTGGCAGGATAGGCTATCTATGACTTGATAGGGGGAAGGAGTTGTCACCTACCACAATTACACATCACAAAAGCTCTGCCTTAACCCACACAGAAAGGGTTTCACATTAGTCTTTTGCACCCCCAGACAAGCAGGGAGAGAAGGAAGGGAATTTCAAACGCCCCTAGGGGTGGCACCAAAGAAAGACTGCTACCCTGCTGCCCGAGTGAGAAGGACTGAACCCAGGACCACTAGAGTGACTCCAGGGCTTGTTGGCTGGTCTCCCGATTAGAGCCTTAGGGACACAAAAGTACTTCTCACCAGTATACGCTAAACCTCCCCACTCCAAAAGTATTGTTTTAATTCAGAGTACTGCCTTTCGATCTCTATGAGGTCCATCCACATTCCAGCCTCTCAAGGATCGGTTGTTGTGACCAGTTGAGGATTTCAAATCACCATGTTTAGATGATGTAAGAAACGTTGAGAACAGTTGAGGATTTCACATGAGCATATTTAGATGATGTAAGAAATTAGGTTACTAGTTGAGGGTGGTGAAACCCTACTCAAGCAGCAGCCACAATTCTTGTCAGGCTGAAAGACAAGCAAACCCAAATTAACCTGTGCTTAACCCTCTGTAAACAACTTAGTTAAACAATATAGTTGAAAACATGCATTCACTCACCAATGCTTGGGATGGTGTCACTCGCTGCTGTGTTCCTTAGCACTAAATGTCTTGGGTTCTATGAGAAATTGGGTTGTTAGTTGAGGAGAATGAAACTCTCCTCAAAAAACAGCCACAATCCTTGTTCGGGTGAATCACAAAAAGTTACTAAATTATTCTGTGCATCCTCTGGTAGCTTGGTACAAAAGCAGTCAGGCTTAACCTAGAGGCAATGAGTAAAGTAGTTATGGAGCACTTCAAACATCAATAAACTGAAAACACAACACAAGAAAAATCCCACAACAACTTAGACAAAGAGGGTAGAATTTAATAAATTATTTAACACCAAATTGACAAAATTCCAATCAATATGACCGGAGATATGCAATTTTAAAGATTTCAGTAGACGTGTGGTCGTGCCGGACCGGGTCAAAGTCACAAGTCCAGTTAGAGCGCGAGGGAGCGTGGGCCAGATACAGGGACCAAGTTAGGCCTGCTGAACAAAGTACCTTAAATCCTGGTTGCAGAGCATTGCGAGATCCCACACTGAGGATGCATAACAAAGCGGTGATTCTGATGAGCTGTGGCCTACAATGCTCATCAGAATCGTCATGCAGAGGCGGTTTCAAGGAGCTGCGGGGCTGTGATGTGAGGTGCTGCATCGAGGAGGCATCGAGCAGTGGCAGTTCTGAAGAGTTGCGGGATCCTGCTCTAGGGATGCGTCATGCAGCAGTGGTTGCGATGCAGAGCTATGAGGAGATGCGTTGAGCTATGTCTGTTCTGTCCAAATGACCACAGCTGGGCTGGCAGAGCACCTTCAGGCCCACTTCCAATGTCCAGGGCTCGTGTGGCACCACTTGGGGGGGGGGGGGGGAGGGGGCAACGCTCACAGCAGGCAAGGGCCAGGTGCAGAGTTCAAGGTGGTTGGAGCCTTTTCTGGCCCTTAGGTTCTGGTCAGGAGGCCATCCAAGTGGCCCTTGGAGTCAATCTGGTGGCATTTGGTTCAAGAAGCAGGTCCAGTCTTTCTCACTCATACGACAAGACAGAAGAGTAGCAGTCATTATTGCAGCGGAGCAGCACAGCAGTCCTTATTCTGAGTTTTCAAACTGTCCAGATGTGTTGGATCTGCCCCCAGCTGGTCTGGGGGCACAAAAGACTAGTGTGTTACTCTTTGTGATGTGCAAGTGGGGTAGGTTACAGCTTCACTATCCTATCACATCAGAGATGGCCCAATCTGCCAACACCTTTTCCGCCTGCCTCACTGTCTGGGAGCAATACACAAAGACCACTGCCAGCAATACCTCGTCATGTGACCTAGGATACAGGAACCATGGGGAACCAAATGGTTGGGACAAGAAAATGCTAACTTTATAAAAGTGACATTTTCTGAATTGTGACTTAAAATTGAACTTTACTATTAAAGAGGTTTTTAAAGTACAATTCTTTAGAGACCAAACTTGATATTCCTACCCGCTCCCAATTGAAAGATATCACTTATTAACTGTAATAAGGTAACCCAATGTTATCCTATGGGAGAGGTTGGCCTTGCAGTTGTGAAAAAACAAATTTAAGAGGTTTTCACTACCAGGACATGTAAAGGTCAAACGTACATGTCCAACTTTTTTAATACACTGCACCCTTCTCTATGGGCTGTTTAAGGCCTACCGGAGGGGTTACTTATGTGTATCAAAAAGGAAGGTTTAGGCCTATTTAAAGGTTTATTATGCAGGGTCGGAATGGCAGTGTAAAACTGCACACAGACGCTGCAATGGCAGGCCTTAGAACGGTTAAAAAAAGGTTACTTAAGTAGGTGGCACAATAAGTGCTGCGGTCCTACTAGTAGCATTTAATTTATAGGCATTGGGTAAAAGTAGTACTACTTTACCAGGGACTTACATGTACATCAAATGTGCCAATAAGTTATAAGTCAATTTCATTAAGTTTAGAGGAGAGAGCACAAGCACTTTAGCATTGTTAAAGTGCACAGAGGTCCTGAAAGCCAACAAAAACAGGTTCAGAGAACAGGAGGGTTAAGGCAAAAGGTTTGAAGTTAACCCTGCAGAGAGGGCCAGCCAGATCCAACAGGTGATATTACCTACTTCAGTCTTACCTGGGGAAACACCTGAAGCATCTATACATAGTACTAATTATGCTTAGACAAACATGGCTAACTGGTTACCCAAATACTTTTTTTTCAACCAAACAGGTTGGATATCTAGGGTATACAGTGTGCAATGGTTTGATACTTCCACAAAAAGACAAAGTAAAAGTGTTGACCAACATTTCTAACCTAGCACCAAGGGAGAGAATGGGGCTTTGCTTGGCTTTGTGGGTATATTACAGGTGCTTCATCCATCCTTTTCAGGGAGGGACGCTCCCTTTACCTCTTTACTTAAAAAGAGCAGAATAGGAAGCGGCCTTCCAGAATTTAATGAAAGATTTTTCTTCTGAACCGATCTTGCATAGCCCTGAATTCTCCCATCAGGCTCTACTACAGACTGATGCTTTACGCACTGGCTTAGCGGCCTTGTTATCCTAACATTTCTCAGATGGCCTTCACCCAGTACTGGTCAGCACCTACTTCCCCACGACCTGGCAGATGTGACAGTAGAGAAGGAGTGTTTGACTATCAAATGGTTGGTAGATTCTGTACAGTATTACCTACTGGGTTGCTTTTTACCTTTGTGACTGATCACGCCCCACTTGTTTGGCTGGTGGCCCATAATATAACAAACCATCTTATGCTACTATGGTTCTTAGCCTTACACCTCTTCCCCTTTTCAATGGTCCATCAGGCTGGATCTTTCTCTCTTCTGCCACAGTCAGGGCATCCTGGGGGTATATATGTCACAGCTCCTATAGATGAAGTAGGGTGAAAGGGCTTTAACCCACCATCCAGTGATGGCTGAGTCATTCCCACCAGATCTACAGGCATGAGCTTCGCATCCCCTATGCAGGTTCGCAGGTTGGTGAGAAGCTTATCTGATCCACGAACACAGCAAAGAGCACGGCATGGAATCCAAGAAACGCCGACCCTTCTTCTGAGCACTAGCCCTGAACTAAGAAAACAAAATATCACTAACTTCATAGTCTTAGTGTTATTGGAACGTAGTACAGCCATAGCATGAACATCGCTAACTCCCCGGATATAGGTAGTTGGATGAGGGGTTTGCAGAAGTGGGGGCTGCTGAAACTGGCACAGTGACAGAGCTACAAAAAAGTAACAGGTGCGAAATTGGGAAGTGTGCATGACAGCACCGGAGGCTGCATAGGATACGAGACTGCCCTGAAGGGAAAGTGTAGGAGATAAAGATCCTCTCCGCTCATGTAATCAACACAGTAGAAGCATGCAGGGATGCCCAACAACAGTGGTGGAGCTGGACGTGACGCGCATAAAGGTGATATGTATGAGGCGAGTGGCGGGGCCGCACTTGAGTTTTAAATGCTTTGCTGTCCTCTGCACACAAATGCAACCAGTGTACTTTGTTTGTAAAGTTGCAGTCGATGGGGAGATGCGAGACAACCTAGTACCGTTTTTAAAGCTACTTAGAAAAAATACTTGAAGAAGGGGAGGCAAGTTATTCCGTACGCGTCCTGGTACATGGGTGATGCATATAAGTAACCAATGCATGTGTAATGCAATGCCCATCTTGGATTACTACACAACGTATTGTGTCTAAATGCAGAACTGGGAGTTACATAAATAGAAATGTACTGAGAAACATAATAAAGATACATTTTAAAAAAGACGCTGACCCAACCGCCATGATGGAGCCACTCAGGTTTTGCGATGGTGCTGGTCGCTGTCCATCTTCAGTGGTTGGGAGTTCCTGTCCTCTCACTTCGACGACTGGCTGCTGAACGCGCTCTCACTCCAATTAGTCGAAAACCACCTCCGGACGATGCAAGAATTCCCGACACCATTGCGGTTGACTCTAAATGAGCAGAAGTCCCCCCTGATTCCATTCTTGCATTGCTTGGGGCGATCCTGGACACTGTGGAGTTCAAGGCTTGTCCTTTGCAGCAACAAGTCCAGGACATTTGGGCTATGATCCTGATGTTTCAGGCTCGATCCACATATTAGTGGCTCTGAGGCTCCTTGGCCTCTTCGCCTCATGCATCCTCCATGCCAGCTATGCCAGGTGGTGCATGTGAGCCCTGAGGTGGAACTTAGAGTCCCAGTGGGCCCAGCATCAAGGCCGCCTTTCCAACACTATCAAGTTCTTATCAGAGACGGGCCATGATCTGCAGTGCTCACCCGCTCCACCCAGAGCTGACAGTGGTGATGGGCACATCACTACTGTATTGAGGGGGGTTGGAGCCGGGCCTGCTTCACATCAACCTATCGGAGCAATGGTCCTTTTGTCTGACCCTGAAGGTTTTCTTTCCCTATATCAAGGGGAGGGTGGTATAGGCTTTCACAGACAACACCAATGCCCTGTGCTACTACAAGCAGTGTAGTGTGGGATCCTTGTCCTGTACCAGGAGGCTTTACACCTCTGGAGGTGGCTAAACTGTCAGGGCATCTTCCTGCCAACCCCCTAGCAGGATCCCTAAATTCCAGGGCGGATGAAATTAGCAGATGTTGTCTGGCTGATCACAAATGGTGTAAACATTCTGGTGGTGCATGAACACTCAGGAGACAAATTCCAGATGGAATAAAATGAATGTGGGGTGTTTAGGCGCTGAGCTCAGAAAAGGTAACCTACGGGATTGGAGGGGGCTGCAAGATAAGGAAACTATTGATTAAAAAGCCAGGTTTTAAGAGCGTTCCTGAAGGCTAGCAGAGCTGTTTTTCTTCAGTTCGAGGGGGAGAGAATTCCAGATTCTGGTTTTTGCGCCCACAAAGCTCTTTCCGCCCCAGTGAGATTTTTTACATTTAGGGACAACCAGGTTGTTGGCCGCAGCAGAGCGTAGCGATGTCGACGGGGTGTACCATTGAAAGCATTGCCTGAGATAAGCAGTGCCGCTACCGTGGAGTGCCCTGAAGGCAATACAGAGGGCCTTAAAATCGATAGGTTTTTTGACGAGAAGCCAATGAAGATGGGTGAACGCAAAGGATGCAGACTTATTTGGGAATGCCTAAAAGTAGGCGAGCAGCTGCATTTTGTAAGATCTGAATTTTATTAAGGCGTTTTTTTCTGAATGTCGACAAATAGGGCATTGCAGTAATCGATTTTTGAGAGAATGAGGGCTAAAATCACAGTTTTCTGTAAGTTCATCGGGATGAAGGGGAAGATTTTTCTAAGAATCTTCATGGTATAGAAGGAAGCTGAGGTGATGGAATTGGCGTGGCCCTCAAAAAAGATAGGGGGATATGTACAATGAATTGGCGGAGCGTGTCGTTAGCCTCCTTGGCTTAACGACACGCTCCGCCACTTCGGAAACGCAAGGCTGCACCATATTTACAAGAATGTGGTGCAGCCTTGCGTTTCCCCCTGCGATGGCGCTAAGTTTAACAACTTAACGCCAACACAGGCACCCTTGCGCCAGAGTGCAAGGGTGTCTGTGTGCAGGGGATGATTGGTTATGTGTAGGAAGGTGTCCCTTCCTGCACATAAACAATCCTAAAATGCCATTTTGTAACTTTCATGTGTGCTGCTTCATGCAGCACACAAAGTTACAAAATGGCATTTTTTAAAAGGTTTGTTCATGTACAGGAAGGGAGACCTTCCTGTACATAAACAAACCATGGCATTTTGCTTTTTCATGTGTGGTGCCCTGTGCACACATGTAAAAAGCAAAAACGATGAGAAATAATGCATTTCTCCTCGTTTCGCCAACTTTAGACCAGGATTTTTCTGGTCTTAATTTTGGCGCTGCCTCCTATGTACGCCACCCTTGTACATAGGAACGCCCACCACAACACCCACTGCACGCCCCTTTCACGCTTACCATAGCGTGAAAGGGTACCTTATGTACAAGGCAGCGTTAAGCCACATTAAGTGGCTTAACAATGCTTTGTACATAAGGCGCAGCCCCTATCGCCACCACAACGTCCGTAAAAGTGACAGTGTGGTGGCGATAGGGGCTTGTACATATGCCCCATAGTTTATTGTCAAAAAGTCTTGACCTATGTAACTGGGGTGTGGAGTGTGCCAAGTTCCAGTGGGCCACCACAATGGGGATCAGAAGATAGTGTTCCTCCCAAAGAGCAGAACCTCAGTTTTACCGGAGTTAGGCTTCAAACAGTTGTGGGACATCCATTTTCCAACCCAGAGTGTAGCGGTGTCTGCTGGGTCACTGGCTACTGAAACCATGATTTGGGTGTCATCGGGATACGATACCACCAAAAACCCGAATGACCTGATTAATTTGGCCAGTGGAGCAACATAGATATTAAAAAGGGTAGGGCTCAAAGAAGAGCCTGGTGAACACTTCAAGGTAAAGTGAAGGAGGATGAGTTGAATTCTTCAAGAGCGACGAATTGTTCTCGATCAGTGAGAAAAGATTTAAGAAGGGTAAGTGCTCAACCCCTAATGCCAATGGAGAAAAAACAGCCAAAGAGGATATCATGGTTGACTGTGTCAAATGCTGTTGAGAGGTCAGCATTACCTCTTGCGTCAATGGCCTGTCTAATTTGCTCTGATGCTGTGATTAGAGCAAGTTTCATGATGTGATGGCTTCTGAAGCCGAACTGGGTAGTGCCAAGATGGCCCTGGTCCTCAATGAAAGATGTCAATTCAGAGTTAATAGCTTTCTCAATAATTTCTGCAGGAAATTGAAGTCGTGAAATGAGGGCGGTAATAGTTGGGGCCCGAAGCATCAAGATTATGCTTCTTAAGAAAAGGGAGGTAGAGCTAACTTCCAATTCGATGGAAGGTGGCCTGTGCTAAACGCCCGATTAAAGATGTCCGTGATATGCACAGAGATGATTTCGGGTGCAAGGTGTATAAGTTTAGGGGGGCAGGGAGCCAGATTTAATTTGGGTGAGTAAGGTCATGACTTGTGCTGGGGAAAGTGAGGAGAATGTGGACAGAGTGACAAGAATCTCACCCGTAAGTGGGCTGAGGACCGATTGAGTTTTCTATGGGATCAGCGGTAAGCCCATGTAATGTAGGGAGGACGTAGGGTCCTGAGTCCCCTAATGGAGCATCTACGGCAGAAGCCTGGGTAGGTCTGTGGTTTATTGAGAAAAGGTTGAAGACTGCATTCCCCTTATCTTGAAAGAAAGAGGCTACTGAGTTACAGAAGACTTGGGTGATGTTAGAGTTTTCTGGGGGCTTAGTTTTTTGAGGATGTTTTGAGGATTTAATCTTGTGGGTATAGAAACAAGTTGTGTCCTTAAAGATAATATCTTTATAGGTTGCTAAGGAGCTTTTTTACATCTCTTTTTCCGTGAGGCCATAGTTGAGCCTCCGTTTCCTTTTCAGCTTCCGACAGGTCTGTTTCTGGAGTCACAGACTTTCTTTGAACCAAGGTTCAGAAGGCGTAGTTCTAGGGCTTTTGTTGCTCTGAAGTGGTGCTATCTGATTTAAGGTGGAGTCAATCCAATGATGGCAGGAGCTGGCTGCCACATCGAGGTCATTGTAAGCTACAGGTAGAGTTAGGGCTAAGGTGGTTTTTAATGAATCAGTGTTGATGGTATGCCAGGGGCGAGAAGGGCTTGGGATGTGGCTGCACAGTGGCGGGAATGTTCGTGGTAAGTTTAAGGCTGAACATGACCGCCAGATGGACTGACCATACCAGAGGGAGGGAAGGAAGAATTTGAAGATGGGGATTGTCGGAAAACATTCCATCAAGCAGAATGCCTGCCGAGTGAGTGGGTCCCTTGACAAGTTGTTCTAGGCCCATGCTAGCCATCACGACCTTTAAGTGGACAGAGTCATTGTTTAATGTATTCTCTAGATAAAGATTGAAGTCACCAAGAAAGGTGAAATCAGAAGAGTCAACGTTTGTGTCCAGTAGTTGGCAAAGGTTATGGGTAGAGGCTGCGCTGGGGCCTGGTAGGCGGTAACTGAGTAGGCTGTTAAAAGAGTAGCGCTTGGTAAGCTCGATTTTAAATGATAGCGCTTTGAGCTCCTGGGAACCAACGCGTCCAACTAAGGTTTTGGAAAGACTGTGATAGATGATGGCTAAGCCACCGCCTCTTTTTCCTATGCAATCTAATCTGAAAAATAAGTAACCTGCTGGGACTGCCACAGAGAGCTCAGGTCTGGAGGCTACATCAGCCCAAGTCTCTGTGACAAACGCAATGTCTAGGGATTGTGATTCGAGAAAGTTGGCGAATTCCAGTGCGTGTTTGATAAGGGAGCGGTCATTAACGAGGGTGCAGCTGTAGATACCTATTTGATTGGCTGGCTTAAGGCTTGTGGCCTTGGTAGGGCTCAGGTCTTCAATTTTGATGTTGGATAAGGTTAGCCTACAGCTAGGGCAGGTGAGAGTCAGAATGGCCAAGTGGACTCGAAGTGGGGCCATGGCATTGCTTTACCTGAGAGATTCATGCTAAGCAGCTGATCCCTGTAGTAACAAATAGGGGCTCTGGGCTGTGAGGCCAAACTAGCCGGGTGGCTAGCGCTGAGCATGGTCTGAGCACCGGCGGGAGCAGACGAGCTTGCCTTAGGCACTCATTCGACGCTATGGTGGTGAATTTGAAGTGTAGAGGCAGGGAGACATGTAGGGTTGAAGACTGATAAAGCAACCAGTGCAAGATATTCTGCCCATCGTGGAGAGAGGCAGTGAGTTCCAAAAAGTCAAATACCCAGGTTGCCATCCACCAAATCATGTTCTGCGTGATAGATGTTGACGCCAAGGTAGAGAAAGGTGTCAAACTCCCACACCAGTCAGGAGTGGCGGGGACCCCCACGTTCTGTAACCGGAACATCACGGAGGGGTAAGAGACAGGACTTGGAAGGGGCGTGGCCAAGCTGCAATGGCATAAGGAGTGCTCCATCAGAGCGCCCGCAGGCGATCCCCCAACCACTAACATCCTGCGGATACTGTGAGACCTGGGGGGCCTCAGATGCCAGCTATTTGCCCACCTGCTTCCCCCCCCCCCACATCGTGTGATGACCCAGAGGAGACTGACTGGGCCCCGCTGCATACTTAGGACGACGATCAAATTCGCTACCGAAGCACTGCATGCACCGTGAATGGTAACATGTTTGCAAACGCATGAATGTCCGACAGAAGAGTTGCACTCCTTTCCAGTAAGGAAGACTTCTTTGTTGGCACGTTCACAGTGTTAAGAAAATTGGAGTGACCATTGCTCATGAATGAAGCTGCCTCCTAGGGGCTCATATCTACCGGCAGGGAAATGTTTCATGCAAGCTGTGAATTTAAATGTTGAAATTGGCAAAGATATTACACCATGTATTAACCATACGGCGGAAGGTGTTTCTGCTATAGTGAAAGGGAGCTGTTCGAACTTCTCGAGATGTGTCATTATATCGGTTGCGTCTTTTTTTTGCCATGAGTCGTCGTTTACGTGTCAGATTGAAAGGCATGAATAGGTGGCTGGAATTTAGGTAACACCAAGGGGCGCGACTATTCTTGGGGGTTTGAAGGGTCCAGCTAAACTGCATGATGGATCTAAGCTGACTTTGCCCATGGTATAATGTAGACATGTTACTTTGCATGATGTCGATAACAGATGACACAATGTTATTCAGATTGTAAATGCTAGAAGGCAACGTATTAATACTATTATCAACAATCGCAAGCTATTTATTTAAATTATCTTGACCAATTTGTCTTAAACATGAGTCCGATTCCATTTGTGACAATTTCCAAATTTCTTTATATGTAGCATAAATAGATCTTTTATAACACGGAGACTTAAAACCCAATAGAAAGTCTGATAAGTCCATGTCTTCCGTTAGGAGAGGAAGATGTTGTTTCACTGCAGATAGTGTGGAGTGTTCTAACCATTGTTGGCACAATTTCCCCACTGAATAAGTAGTGAAAATTCCTGCCATCACAAGGCGTGTCTGATCTCCCTCCATTGAGGACTGAGACCGAAAAGGGGCATCTGTGGTGTAGCTATGGCTGGATTTCAATTCAGCCAAATCAAGCGCCCCTCACTCGCAGCCTGTTACTCCGATGGCTTGCTCTTGGGGGGAAGGTGGGGGTGCTATTGTGTCACTGCCGGTGGGGAGGGGTTGCCGCTGCCCACTCCCGGTGCTCACCATATCTTGTGGCAGCTGTGACACCCCCTTGGAACTCTAGCTACTCCTAGACCTCGGCTGGAGACAGGAAAAATAGGCAGTATCTGAGTCCATTACACGCAGCTTGGCCGGCAACATCTAGGAGTATCGCAGGCCCATTTGGCGAAGCTGACGCTTGACCAGCATGAAGGAGCCTCGTTGGGATTGCACGTCCCCCATGTAATCCGGGTATATGTTCACTGGACTATTTTCCACTTTCCAGGGCCCTTCATGGGTGTGACCTGTCAGATGTGGTCCTGGTCATGATAATTAAAGAGCCGTTCCACCACTGGCCGCTGGGTGCAGCCCAGCTGGTGGCGGCCTGCCTGAATCAACTGTTGTATTAAGGTTTACTAATGTTTGACACATGTTCCTTCCTAAATTGTTTGTGATGCCACTCTGGGACCTTAACTTGGTCTTGATATTCCTCACGTGTACGTCTCTCCAGCCTATTCATAGTTGCTCACTGTGTATCCTGACCTCAAAGTATTTCTTTCTCATTGTAATTACGTCAGCTCGTCGTGTGAGTGAATTTGTAGCACTTTCAGTGCAATTGCCCTGTACCAACTTCTTTCCAGACAAATTGGTGTTGAGGGCTCAGGCCGCCTTTTGACCAAATGTCATGACACCTTTCCATGTTGACTGCAACAACAACAAAGGGATGGACAGAATGCTCGAATTAATCTAAGCCACAGTTCATCCGCATCCTAGTTCATCATTTTTTGCCCACCAAGCCACCTTAGTTTGGACCCAGCCATATGCAAATTAGTCTTGACCCTGCGCCAATAGGAGCATTCTGGCCTGAGCTGGCATGCCAGGCCCTCCCTGAACACATGCATCCCAAGGCCAGTTTCACCATGGTTAGGGCTTATCAGTCAGGGGCAAGGGTAGGCTAATAAGCCTTCACACTACAAGTAAGTGTTTCCTATACATTTTACTCTTTTGGGAATTTTTTACTATTACTTTGATTTTGACTTCCACACAGCAACCAATACTAAGGTCCGAATTTCCATGGGTTCCCAGGGCGCCCTTTTTTAATGAGTATTCGGGAGAGGATTTCTTTGAGTCTGGGGGACATGACCGATGTACCCTTAAGAATGTTTTGCTTTGGAGCACTGTTCACCCACCTGTGCGAGACCTATATTATCAGCATGCACTGTGAATGCGAAGCATTAGTTCTCCCTGTGTATGCGTTCAGCAAGTCAATACACTGAAAAGAACGCTTGTTTTCTTGTGTGTCAATATTATTATATATGTAACCATTTGTTTATGTTTATATGTTTGTCTTTTCATAGGCTTTAGCGACACTGATGTTAGTCTCCTGAATAGGGGCAACAATCTCTAGGTATTGTTACGGAATTGTATACAGACTCACCATGCAATGGTTTCTCCCTTCAGGTTCTGAATCTCATAACTCCTTATGTAGATTAGACACACATTTTGGTCCTGAAGATGTGCCATTGATCCCGTGGGGACGGATGGTTTAAGGCAAGAAACAGGTTGATCTGTTAATACCTTTGGGAGCATTGACACTCCCTGTGCTCTACCTTTGTTTTTAATCCCAACAAATACTTCCCTTAATGAAATTATTTTTTTACGTTGTGTTTAGTTATTTTTAACCTTTTCCACTTCCTTATTACTTAATTGGCAAATCTACTTCATGATAATACCAGGGCTACACTAGCCTGGCCCTTTAGCCATACGTAAAAAGATGTCCGGCAAAGAGCCATTTCAAGGGCCCGTTGTGCATTGCAGCACCAGCCCGACAAGCAGCCCAGCCCGATGATGAAGCATGCCACCATTTGATGGGTGAGGGCTTGTGCTCCGCAACTATCTTGCATATGATAGATTCGGAAATGTATGAACTATTCATGTATTGGATGGAGTCATTTCTTCATCTTTTTTGGAATTGCACACTTTATCTTCATTTATATTACCATTGGAACAGGGTCAAGACTGATCTGCATATGGCTGGGTCGAAATTGAGGTGGCATAATGTGCAAAATAACAATGGACTGGGATGCGGCCCGAGTAATTATCAGTGGCTGAGATTAATTAATCCATCCATGACTTTTTGTATACTTTAGTGTCTTTCCACGCTGGGCAATCGATCACTCTACCAGCCTTCTTTTCTCCCCCACACTCCTCGAAAGAGGAGAGGCTCCAGCTGTTGGGTTTGAAAAGGGCTTTAAGTTTTTACATTAATTGTACCAGGGACCATCAGGTGAATGATCAACTTTTTGTGGGGTTTTCTGGAGCAAAGCAAGGGGAGACTGCATAGAGGAGGACCTGTCGAGGTTGATAGTCCTCTGCATTAAGTTCTGCTGCGCATAGGCCAAGAAGCCACCCCCCCCAAAGGTCCGAGTGCCCATTCCACCAGAGCGCAGGCTGTTACCACTCTGTTGGCACGAGGGGTGCCGCTCCATGATATGTGCCATGCTGTGACATACGTATTGGTGTATACGTTCACAAAGCACTACTGCCTTAAGAGCTTGTTCCAGCTGGAAGAGGACTTCAGCCCTTCAGTTCTGCAAGACGTTTTGGTCTGAGCCCACTCCAAGGCTCCCTACCTTGGCTAGGTACTGCTTTGCTATCTGTTCTAAATTAAGGACTCTGCAGTTGAACAGTGGTGTACCGAAACTTGAGGGGGCCCCCCTGCAAAGTACACAAAGGGGGGCCCCCATCCCAGGCCCACCACCTAGCAGTTTTGCCAAGGGGGCCCCCTGCACCGCAGGTGCTTATGTTACACCACTGAGTTAGAAGTATCCATCAGAAGAACAGGTTACTTACCTTCAGTAACGCTCCGCCTGTGGATAAGAGCCAATTTCTCACGGCCCTCCCAACTCCCCATTCTGTTTCCAACATTTTTGCATGCTTCATGTCTGAGGACGTGGAGAAGTGAAAGACAAGAAACTAACAACAGCGCACCGGGGTGATGATTATATGCGGCTCCATTCCGCCACCTATCGCCACGCTGGATCGCTGTTAAAATAATTCTACTCAGCCAGTCTGGAGCATTCTGGATATTACAAGGTGTGGAATCTGCATATAGAGTATCTACCAGAAAGAGTGTTTCCAAGGGTAACTAACTTGTTAATAAACTCTATACTCGCTGTGTTTTGGTTATGTCTTTTTGTTATATCGTCAGACTTTTATATGTATGTCTTTCTATTCATATCAAAAAATGTTTGTATCCCGATTGTGTTAACTACTGTTTGTGACTTCTTCCTTATTGTTTATGTTTTTCATTGTCTGTTTAAAATGTGATCAACATAGGCAGTGTCATTTTCTGTCTGCATTAAACGGTTGGTGAGATCCTATGCTTTGACACTTTCACCTTTTTTGAGAACCCCTTGTTCAGGCACTGGGGATCAACGTTGGTACCCACACCCCAAGACCGCTAGCGATTGTGCGGATTGGTAACGCGGGCACTCGGGAAATGGCCGAAGGGCCGGTAGCCGAGTCCCAGCTGTGGGCTGCTTTTTTGGGCAGCCTGGGGGCTGTCTGTGCTGTTAGGATGCCGCCAGCTGCCTAGTGGGTGCCTGAGTGGCCTTTCTAGAGACAGATGGGCGGAGGTGTCACTCCCTTTCTCTCGCTGGGCCGGCCCATTTATGTAGGAAGGTGGAATCTGACTATATGGTTGCCCCCACTTTTTTTATGGTGTTTTGCTGGTTTATGACTTAGTTGGACTGGGATCCTGCTATTCAGGGCCCCAGTCTATCTGCTTTCTCTGTAAAATGGTTTCCATGTGCCTTAGGCACATCTCTGATTGGAATCTGGAGTGCCCTTATAAGTCCCTAGTATATGGTATACTATGTACCAAGGGCATAGGTACCTCAGAGGCCTACCAGGGGCTGCAGCATGTATTGTGCCACCCCTGGAAGGCCATCCAAACTGACACCACAGGTCTGCTACTGCAGCCTGGGTAAGGTGGTGCCTGCACCCCTTACTGTGATATAGGTTACCTATATCACTAAATACATACACACATATAAACCTATAAGTCACTCCTAAGGCAGGCCTTATCAATCCTAAAGGCAGAGTGCATGGTTCCTATGTGAGAGGGTGCCCCTGCATGAGCAGGGCCCCTCTGCAGCGTTCGGAGACCATCTCTGATGCTGTTTGTAGTGCAGCCTGACCATATACTCTTAAGCGCATTATATCCTCGCGGTAAAATGCTAACTTTGGAATGGCTGCACCTAAACATGTCGTGTTTGGTGTCAAACATCTTGGAATACTACCCCCCGCCAATCCTGGCGGCGGGGGTAGCATTCCACCCTTCTAGAGGGAAAGACATGTTAACTCTGGCTTACCCGGTAACTTCTTTCTGAAGCCCTGGCATCACAAAATGGATGCTGCTGCAACAGACACAAGTCTGGCCTCCTGCTGCTGGACGAAACTCCGGCAGGGGAGGCCTGGACAATAGGTTTCCTGTTGCAGGGAGGTGTGACCACCTCCCCAGACAGGATAATGTGTATTGGGGCTGGGTGGGTGCACTCTTAGAGTGCTTTGAAGTCCTGCACTGGGGGAGCAAAAGGCTCCTCTGTGCATATGCCAGTTCAAACCAGCTCAGGGGCTACCTGCCCCTGCTCTGGCGCGAAACTGGACAAAGGGAAGTGGGTGTAGCCACCCCCTCCCTTGACCCTCCCATAGGTGGGGTCATAGAGTTAGTCCCTCCCTGTTTTACTAGTTAAAATGGGGAACCCTTGCCACAGCAAGATTAGATTATACCTGGACAAAACTCTGAAACTGAATCCTGGACCTTCGACGCTCTACTCACGATTAGAGGACTGAAGAATCTCCCTTGGGGTCAAGGAGTGACTCCCCTGCTTGGCAGGCACCAAAGAAGCATCTGTCCGGTTCGCATTACTGAAGCTCCCGTCGGACGCCGAAGTCATCGCATCACCAGAGGTGGATTCTCAGACTTCCCCGAGGCTACCCTGAGTCCCCATCAAAGCTGAGGCTCGTGGCTATCGTGGGTGACTTGAGACCGTGACCCCTGGACACCGAGCACACTTGCAAGTGCACCATCTTCTGGGTCTCCCAAGAAGTCGTGCTTTGGGCTCCGAGTAGCCCTAGCCTCCAGCACCACCTGCACCGAAGATCACTGGCCCCCACTCCACGAGTGTCCTGTAAGCCAGCTCCACGTGCGGCGTCACAAGGCTCCTTTGCGGTCGCTAGCCTGTTGGCTAGTAGCCCTTAACGAAGGCCAATCTTTTCTTTACTTGGCATCCTGGTTGCTCCAGGCCTGCCCTCACTTACCCTTGCTGGGTGAGTTCCCCAGACCTTGCTGGTCTGCACCATTGTCGATCTACATCTTACTCGAGACTTGCCGTTGCCAAGGCTTGTTGGGTCCAATCCGGTCACCGACACCTCAGCACTCGACAGACATCGAGCACCAGCCCGAATCCTGCTCCTGGTCGCCGACAACGCCTCCCGGACCTCGTGGCTGAAGAGTCAAGATGACCATCACCGCACCTGAAGCACTCCACATCGGTGGGCATCTGTCCATCGCCTTCCTGGTCACTGGCTAGTGACCCAGACTCTGTCCCCTCTGCTTTCAGGTTCTTCAGAACTCCGATCCATTCTTGGATCCACCCGGACACTTTTCTCCTGGTCGCCAGCAGCACTTTGCAGCAGATCGCCATACGAAACGACGACGAAACCCGACCCCGAAAGGCACCTATGCACCCGGCTTCCCTGGGTGAGGTAACACGAGTACTCCGGTGCTCCCGTGGGTAGAGACTCTTCAAAGTCCTAGATCTCAAAGGGTTTTGTCCTAGTCCTCTTTTAAGTGTCCCTTTCCTCTATTTTCCCGATCCCGACTTTCTCCATAGAAGTTAACGGCGTATCGCGGTTGTGTATTTACACTGCACGCGTCTCCCGTGGGTCCCCTGTGTCACTACCTTGGGTGGTTCCTTGTGGTCCAAGCACTTCTAGAGGCTCTAGGCCTAGTGTCTAGTTCAGTCGTGGTTCGCATACCACTTTATTGGTATATGGTTTGGTACGCCCCTAGGGCCCAAACGTGTATTTGTGCTATTACTGTGATTTAAGATCTTATAACCTATGTACTTCGAACTCTAGCCTCATAAAGAGACTAGAGGGGTGTGTTTAGTAATAAATACATATATTTTGAATATATACCTGGTGTGGTGCTCTTTCATTTGGTCACTCAAGAGATTATAGACTGGTAAAACAAGCTGCTTTACATTCCTTCAAGACTTAGCCTGAAGGCTGCTCTCCATAGCTACCACTAGGATAGCTTTCAATAAGGTTGTCTTTAACCTATCTACCATAAGAGTCGATTTGGACTGGTGCAAGGTGCCCACTATAATTAGTGGACAGCATATGCCAGGCCAACTTCTCACATTGGTGTGCAGCGTGTGGGATTCCAGCTTGCTATTGTTTTACCAGATAATCTCAATTGAATTGATCAACTGAAAACCACTAAAGGTACCTAAGGTACATATAATTTAAGCTTAGAATAACAGTAAGTTCTACTGAACTTAGAGTTGTGTGTTAAGGGATAGCACAACCCTTTCTACAACTCAAGAGAGTTTAGTAGGCCACACTAGAGTAGGTAGTGCATACACCACACCACACTAGTAATGTCTTTAAAAGCAGGATCCAAAGATTCCTTGCAGGAAGCCATTGAGCTTCCACCCTCCAAGTATGATACACTCCAATTCTTGGAATTGAGAGCTTTATGTAACGTGAGGAAATTAAGGACAGGCCAAAGTCCCACCACCCAACACCTCAAGGAGTTGTTGGTGGCTTATGATCTTAGTAAGTCCTCAGAGACTGAAGGGGTAGGAGCAGAGGGTGGGCCAGCAGATGAGGAAGGGGCCAGGGGTACCACTACCCCCAGCCCCCTCTGAAACTGACCAGGAGGGTGACAATGACCCTGACCTGGAAAACCCAATCCCTTCTGGGGAAGATGAAGATGAGGATCTAGAAAACCACACCTTTGTCCCCCAGGAAGGATTATGAGTGTGCTCAGAAAGTCTAGGTCTCCTTCTCAGGAGTCTAACCACTCTGGCACCTCCATAGGGAGCTCTGTTTCTTCTCACAGGAGGGAATCCTCTCATGAGAGAAGAAAGAGACTAGTCCAGTATGAGGAAACTCAGCTGGAACTCAGAAAAAAGCAATTAGCTTTAGATAGAGAATCCCTAGATCTCCTTAGAGAGAGAAGAAAGTTGGGACTAGAGTCCCATGGTGGCAGCAATATCCCTAGAGATAGGGAAAGGTCTTATGACCATAGAAACCTAAACAAGATTGTCCCTCCCTACCAGAGTGGGGATGACATCCACAAATGGATAACTGCACTGGAGAGGGCCTGTAAAGTTCAGAAGGTCCCCCAGAGGCAGTGGGCAGCAATATTGTGGCTCTCCTTTGCAGACAAAGGTAGAGACAAGCTCCTCACTGTAAGAGAAGAGGATGCTGACAATTACACAGTCTTGAAGAGTGCTCTGATAGATGGGTTTGGCCTAACCACTGAACAGTATAGGTTGAAGTTCAGAGACACCCAAAAAGCTCAGACTCAAGACTGGGTTGATTTTGTAGATTGTGCTACAAAGGCTCTGGAAGGTTGGATACATGGCAACAAAGTGCATGACTTTTTAGGATTGTACAATTTGATTATGAGGGAGCAGATCCTTAATAATTGTCAAAACCAGCTTTTGCACCAGTATCTGGTGGACTCTGATCTGACCTCTCCCCAAGAATTGGGAAAGAAGGCAGACAAATGGGTCAGAACCAGAGTAAAAACTAGAAATCAGGGTGGTGACCAGAAGAAAGATTCTACTAAGTCCCAAGAGAAAGGTGGGGATAAATCTAAGGATAAGTCCCCTACAGGGCCCCAAAATTCCTCTTCTGGGGGTGGGTCCCAAACTCCTTCCTCTCCTGAAAAGAAACCATATTGCCATGTCTGTAAAAAGCCTGGGCACTGGAAAACTGATCCCAGTTGCCCCAGGATTGGCAATAAAGAAAATGTTCCTCCCCCAACTACTACCACCCCTCCTGGTACTACCAGTAGTAATCCTCCAGTTGGGAGTAGTGCACCCAAAAAGTTAGGTGCTTTTGCAAGAGGAACAGAGGTGGGCCCTAGTTTAGACAGGGACCCCTCAACAGACTCCTCTGACTCTGATGGTGGTATAGGATTTGCCACCTTTACCATGGGTCCCATAGCATTGGGCAGGTACAGACTGGAGCCAATGATTAATGGTCAGAAAGCTGTGGCATTTAGGGACACAGGGGCTAGTGTCACCATGGTGGCAGGGAAACTAGTCCCCCTCACCAGCTTTTACCTGAGTTTAAATACCAGGTGACCAACATTGATGGTGTCAGAACAGATCACCCCATGGCCATAGTCAATCTCAGCTGGGAGGGGGTCACAGGCCCAAAAAGAGTGGCAGTGTCCCCAACCCTACCTGTAGATTGCCTGATGGGCAATGATTTGGAAATTTCAGCCTGGGCTGAAGTTGAACACCAAACCCATCTTAGGATGTTGGGCGTCCCTGCAAAGGTTAGTGGGGCTGTGATGGCCACAGCCCCAGCCCAAGAATTTGGAGAGATGGAGCCTGAAAGAATGGCCCACTCTCCCCAAAAGAGAGCACAAGGGTTGAAGAAAAGTCTTCTTCCCCCAGACAGTAGGTAAGGGTCAGCCTCCTCAGGGAACTGACCCTACCCCTAGTGAAGGAACTGCCACAGAGGTAGTCAGGCCTGGCCTGGCCACACCCCTGATGGCAGAGGACCCTTCCAAGGTGGTACCCAGTCTGGAGCAGGTAACCTGCCCCTCTCTACCCTGCCTCAGTCAGCCCAGGGCTGCAGAGGTCAGGGAGGTCAGTGGACCCCCCGGGCCCCCTGTCCAGAGGAAGCCCCCATCAGCAGATTAGGGGCACCCAGTCTAGTAGCCCTGGCCAGGTGAAAATTCCTCTACACACTGAGGGATCCCCCATACCTTTATGTAGGGACCTCCCCAGAAGGACTCTGGTAAGCAAGGGCAAACCTGGGACCAGAAGGTTCCAAACCTGCCATGTCCCTCCAGTGTTCCATCCAAAGGGACCCAACCCCCAGCTGTAGGCAGCCAAAGGTTGACCCTTAGAGCAAAGTGCAACTCAGTCATGGAAAGACAGGCATACATGGTGACCAGTGATCTGAGGAAGCTGAGGCCAACATTCCTAGGGCCTCACTTCCCTACTCAGACACCTCACCAGCCTTGTACTTTACCTAAGCACACCAGAGGTAGTGATTCCCCATGGTGGAGACCCTCTCATACCCTTAGGGTGAGGGATTGCTTAGTGGACCATAACATAGGGGGCAACCATGCTAGTGCAGGTGCTTCCTTATATGGCCACTTAGTCAATATAGGCTCAACTGGCCAAGGTTAGCCTTATCTCCTTTCGTTTGGGGGGGTTATGTAGGAAGGTGGAATCTGACTATATGGTTGCCCCCACTTTTTTATGGTGTTTTGCTGGTTTATGACTTAGTTGGACTGGGATCCTGCTATTCAGGGCCCCAGTCTATCTGCTTTCTCTGTAAAATGGTTTCCATGTGCCTTAGGCACATCTCTGATTGGAATCTGGAGTGCCCTTATAAGTCCCTAGTATATGGTATACTATGTACCAAGGGCATAGGTACCTCAGAGGCCTACCAGGGGCTGCAGCATGTATTGTGCCACCCCTGGAAGGCCATCCAAACTGACACCACAGGTCTGCTACTGCAGCCTGGGTAAGGTGGTGCCTGCACCCCTTACTGTGATATAGGTTACCTATATCACTAAATACATACACACATATAAACCTATAAGTCACTCCTAAGGCAGGCCTTATCAATCCTAAAGGCAGAGTGCATGGTTCCTATGTGAGAGGGTGCCCCTGCATGAGCAGGGCCCCTCTGCAGCGTTCGGAGACCATCTCTGATGCTGTTTGTAGTGCAGCCTGACCATATACTCTTAAGCGCATTATATCCTCGCGGTAAAATGCTAACTTTGGAATGGCTGCACCTAAACATGTCGTGTTTGGTGTCAAACATCTTGG
Organism: Calotriton arnoldi; assembly: GCA_963921515.1. Classification (NCBI taxonomy): domain Eukaryota; kingdom Metazoa; phylum Chordata; class Amphibia; order Caudata; family Salamandridae; genus Calotriton; species Calotriton arnoldi. Next base: position 1,270,646 of record CAWUFW010001129.1, on the reverse strand, counting down.
AATACTACCCCCCGCCAATCCTGGCGGCGGGGGTAGCATTCCACCCTTCTAGAGGGAAAGACATGTTAACTCTGGCTTACCCGGTAACTTCTTTCTGAAGCCCTGGCATCACAAAATGGATGCTGCTGCCACAGACACAAGTCTGGCCTCCTGCTGCTGGACGAAACTCCGGCAGGGGAGGCCTGGACAATAGGTTTCCTGTTGCAGGGAGGTGTGACCACCTCCCCAGACAGGATAATGTGTATTGGGGCTGGGTGGGTGCACTCTTAGAGTGCTTTGAAGTCCTGCACTGGGGGAGCAAAAGGCTCCTCTGTGCATATGCCAGTTCAAACCAGCTCAGGGGCTACCTGCCCCTGCTCTGGCGCGAAACTGGACAAAGGGAAGTGGGTGTAGCCACCCCTCCCTTGACCCTCCCATAGGTAGGGTCATAGAGTTAGTCCCTCCCTGTTTTACTAGTTAAAATGGGGAACCCTTGCCACAGCAAGATTAGATTATACCTGGACGAAACTCTGAAACTGAATCCTGGACCTTCGACGCTCTACTCACGATTAGAGGACTGAAGAATCTCCCTTGGGGTCAAGGAGTGACTCCCCTGCTTGGCAGGCACCAAAGAAGCATCTGTCCGGTTCGCATTACTGAAGCTCCCGTCGGACGCCGAAGTCATCGCATCACCAGAGGTGGATTCTCAGACTTCCCCGAGGCTACCCTGAGTCCCCATCAAAGCTGAGGCCCGTGGCTATCGTGGGTGACTTGAGACCGTGACCCCTGGACACCGAGCACACTTGCAAGTGCACCATCTTCTAGGTCTCCCAAGAAGTCGTGCTTTGGGCTCCGAGTAGCCCTAGCCTCCAGCACCACCTGCACCGAAGATCACTGGCCCCCACTCCACGAGTGTCCTGTAAGCCAGCTCCACGTGCGGCGTCACGAGGCTCCTTCGCGGTCGCTAGCCCGTTGGCTAGTAGCCCTTAACGAAGGCCAATCTTTTCTTTACTTGGCATCCTGGTTGCTCCAGGCCTGCCCTCACTTACCCTCGCTGGGTGAGTTCCCCAGACCTTGCTGGTCTGCACCATCGACGATCTACATCTTACTCGAGACTTGCCGTTGCCAAGGCTTGTTGGGTCCAATCCGGTCACCGACACGTCAGCACTCGACAGACATCGAGCACCAGCCCGAATCCTGCTCCTGGTCACCGACAACGCCTCCCGGACCTCGTGGCTGAAGAGTCAAGATGACCGTCACCGCACCTGAAGCACTCGACATCGGTGGGCATCTGTCCATCGCCTTCCTGGTCACTGGCTAGTGACCCAGACTCTGTCCCCTCTGCTTTCAGGTTCTTCAGAACTCCGATCCACTCTTGGATCCACCCGGACACTTTTCTCCTGGTCGCCAGCAGCACTTTGCAGCAGATCGCCATACGAAACGACGACGAAACCCGACCCCGAAAGGCACCTATGCACCCGGCTTCCCTGGGTGAGGTAACACGAGTACTCCGGTGCTCCCGTGGGTAGAGACTCTTCAAAGTCCTAGATCTCAAAGGGTTTTGTCCTAGTCCTCTTTTAAGTGTCCCTTTCCTCTATTTTCCCGATCCCGACTTTCTCCATAGAAGTTAACGGCGTATCGCGGTTGTGTATTTACACTGCACGCGTCTCCCGTGGGTCCCCTGTGTCACTACCTTGGGTGGTTCCTTGTGGTCCAAGCACTTCTAGAGGCTCTAGGCCTAGTGTCTAGTTCAGTCGTGGTTCGCATACCACTTTATTGGTATATGGTTTGGTACGCCCCTAGGGCCCAAACGTGTATTTGTGCTATTACTGTGATTTAAGATCTTATAACCTATGTACTTCGAACTCTAGCCTCATAAAGAGACTAGAGGGGTGTGTTTAGTAATAAATACATATATTTTGAATATATACCTGGTGTGGTGCTCTTTCATTTGGTCACTCAAGAGATTATAGACTGGTAAAACAAGCTGCTTTACATTCCTTCAAGACTTAGCCTGAAGGCTGCTCTCCATAGCTACCACTAGGATAGCTTTCAATAAGGTTGTCTTTAACCTATCTACCATAAGAGTCGATTTGGACTGGTGCAAGGTGCCCACTATAATTAGTGGACAGCATATGCCAGGCCAACTTCTCACATTGGTGTGCAGCGTGTGGGATTCCAGCTTGCTATTGTTTTACCAGATAATCTCAATTGAATTGATCAACTGAAAACCACTAAAGGTACCTAAGGTACATATAATTTAAGCTTAGAATAACAGTAAGTTCTACTGAACTTAGAGTTGTGTGTTAAGGGATAGCACAACCCTTTCTACAACTCAAGAGAGTTTAGTAGGCCACACTAGAGTAGGTAGTGCATACACCACACCACACTAGTAATGTCTTTAAAAGCAGGATCCAAAGATTCCTTGCAGGAAGCCATTGAGCTTCCACCCTCCAAGTATGATACACTCCAATTCTTGGAATTGAGAGCTTTATGTAACGTGAGGAAATTAAGGACAGGCCAAAGTCCCACCACCCAACACCTCAAGGAGTTGTTGGTGGCTTATGATCTTAGTAAGTCCTCAGAGACTGAAGGGGTAGGAGCAGAGGGTGGGCCAGCAGATGAGGAAGGGGCCAGGGGTACCACTACCCCCAGCCCCCTCTGAAACTGACCAGGAGGGTGACAATGACCCTGACCTGGAAAACCCAATCCCTTCTGGGGAAGATGAAGATGAGGATCTAGAAAACCACACCTTTGTCCCCCAGGAAGGATTATGAGTGTGCTCAGAAAGTCTAGGTCTCCTTCTCAGGAGTCTAACCACTCTGGCACCTCCATAGGGAGCTCTGTTTCTTCTCACAGGAGGGAATCCTCTCATGAGAGAAGAAAGAGACTAGTCCAGTATGAGGAAACTCAGCTGGAACTCAGAAAAAAGCAATTAGCTTTAGATAGAGAATCCCTAGATCTCCTTAGAGAGAGAAGAAAGTTGGGACTAGAGTCCCATGGTGGCAACAATATCCCTAGAGATAGGGAAAGGTCTTATGACCATAGAAACCTAAACAAGATTGTCCCTCCCTACCAGAGTGGGGATGACATCCACAAATGGATAACTGCACTGGAGAGGGCCTGTAAAGTTCAGAAGGTCCCCCAGAGGCAGTGGGCAGCAATCTTGTGGCTCTCCTTTGCAGACAAAGGTAGAGACAAGCTCCTCACTGTAAGAGAAGAGGATGCTGACAATTACACAGTCTTGAAGAGTGCTCTGATAGATGGGTTTGGCCTAACCACTGAACAGTATAGGTTGAAGTTCAGAGACACCCAAAAGCTCAGACTCAAGACTGGGTTGATTTTGTAGATTGTGCTACAAAGGCTCTGGAAGGTTGGATACATGGCAACAAAGTGCATGACTTTTTAGGATTGTACAATTTGATTATGAGGGAGCAGATCCTTAATAATTGTCAAAACCAGCTTTTGCACCAGTATCTGGTGGACTCTGATCTGACCTCTCCCCAAGAATTGGGAAAGAAGGCAGACAAATGGGTCAGAACCAGAGTAAAAACTAGAAATCAGGGTGGTGACCAGAAGAAAGATTCTACTAAGTCCCAAGAGAAAGGTGGGGATAAATCTAAGGATAAGTCCCCTACAGGGCCCCAAAATTCCTCTTCTGGGGGTGGGTCCCAAACTCCTTCCTCTCCTGAAAAGAAACCATATTGCCATGTCTGTAAAAAGCCTGGGCACTGGAAAACTGATCCCAGTTGCCCCAGGATTGGCAATAAAGAAAATGTTCCTCCCCCAACTACTACCACCCCTCCTGGTACTACCAGTAGTAATCCTCCAGTTGGGAGTAGTGCACCCAAAAGTTAGGTGCTTTTGCAAGAGGAACAGAGGTGGGCCCTAGTTTAGACAGGGACCCCTCAACAGACTCCTCTGACTCTGATGGTGGTATAGGATTTGCCACCTTTACCATGGGTCCCATAGCATTGGGCAGGTACAGACTGGAGCCAATGATTAATGGTCAGAAAGCTGTGGCATTTAGGGACACAGGGGCTAGTGTCACCATGGTGGCAGGGAAACTAGTCCCCCTCACCAGCTTTTACCTGAGTTTAAATACCAGGTGACCAACATTGATGGTGTCAGAACAGATCACCCCATGGCCATAGTCAATCTCAGCTGGGAGGGGGTCACAGGCCCAAAAGAGTGGCAGTGTCCCCAACCCTACCTGTAGATTGCCTGATGGGCAATGATTTGGAAATTTCAGCCTGGGCTGAAGTTGAACACCAAACCCATCTTAGGATGTTGGGCGTCCCTGCAAAGGTTAGTGGGGCTGTGATGGCCACAGCCCCAGCCCAAGAATTTGGAGAGATGGAGCCTGAAAGAATGGCCCACTCTCCCCCAAAAGAGAGCACAAGGGTTGAAGAAAAGTCTTCTTCCCCCAGACAGTAGGTAAGGGTCAGCCTCCTCAGGGAACTGACCCTACCCCTAGTGAAGGGACTGCCACAGAGGTAGTCAGGCCTGGCCTGGCCACACCCCTGATGGCAGAGGACCCTTCCAAGGTGGTACCCAGTCTGGAGCAGGTAACCTGCCCCTCTCTACCCTGCCTCAGTCAGCCCAGGGCTGCAGAGGTCAGGGAGGTCAGTGGACCCCCCGGCCCCCTGTCCAGAGGAAGCCCCCATCAGCAGATTAGGGGCACCCAGTCTAGTAGCCCTGGCCAGGTGAAAATTCCTCTACACACTGAGGGATCCCCCATACCTTTATGTAGGGACCTCCCCCAGAAGGACTCTGGTAAGCAAGGGCAAACCTGGGACCAGAAGGTTCCAAACCTGCCATGTCCCTCCAGTGTTCCATCCAAAGGGACCCAACCCCCAGCTGTAGGCAGCCAAAGGTTGACCCTTAGAGCAAAGTGCAACTCAGTCATGGAAAGACAGGCATACATGGTGACCAGTGATCTGAGGAAGCTGAGGCCAACATTCCTAGGGCCTCACTTCCCTACTCAGACACCTCACCAGCCTTGTACTTTACCTAAGCACACCAGAGGTAGTGATTCCCCATGGTGGAGACCCTCTCATACCCTTAGGGTGAGGGATTGCTTAGTGGACCATAACATAGGGGGCAACCATGCTAGTGCAGGTGCTTCCTTATATGGCCACTTAGTCAATATAGGCTCAACTGGCCAAGGTTAGCCTTATCTCCTTTCATTTGGGGGGGTTATGTAGGAAGGTGGAATCTGACTATATGGTTGCCCCCACTTTTTTTATGGTGTTTTGCTGGTTTATGACTTAGTTGGACTGGGATCCTGCTATTCAGGGCCCCAGTCTATCTGCTTTCTCTGTAAAATGGTTTCCATGTGCCTTAGGCACATCTCTGATTGGAATCTGGAGTGCCCTTATAAGTCCCTAGTATATGGTATACTATGTACCAAGGGCATAGGTACCTCAGAGGCCTACCAGGGGCTGCAGCATGTATTGTGCCACCCCTGGAAGGCCATCCAAACTGACACCACAGGTCTGCTACTGCAGCCTGGGTAAGGTGGTGCCTGCACCCCTTACTGTGATATAGGTTACCTATATCACTAAATACATACACACATATAAACCTATAAGTCACTCCTAAGGCAGGCCTTATCAATCCTAAAGGCAGAGTGCATGGTTCCTATGTGAGAGGGTGCCCCTGCATGAGCAGGGCCCCTCTGCAGCGTTCGGAGACCATCTCTGATGCTGTTTGTAGTGCAGCCTGACCATATACTCTTAAGCGCATTATATCCTCGCAGACACCATAGGAAGGGCCTTTACATGGTTTAACACTGAGAGGGTGGCGCAGCTAATAGTGGGATGAGGTGCAGCCTCCAACCCCTCCCCCCCCCTTACAGGCACCCTACAAAGCCTCACCGCAACAAGTCATCAGAACTGACGCAGAGCAACACAAAGCCCCGCAGCTTCACCTTACGCCAGATGATGCAAAGTCTTGCAAAACAACGCTACACAGACCATGCAACAAGCGCATAAGGTTCAAACCTCTGCGGGCCAGACTTGGTCCTGTGCCAGCCCCGCGCTCCATCACGGTCAGCCTCAACTTGTGACTTTGACCAGATAACCCCAGTTGGCCCTTTGCGCCCTTTTGGTGCCACTTTCATCTAAATCTTTTAAATGTCATATTTCCAGTTCTATTGATTGGATTTTTGTTGTTTTGGTCTCAAATAATATATTACATTTCACTCTATTTTTATAAATTGGTAAGGGATTTTTCTTGTGTTGTTTTTCACTGTGTTACTGTTTGAAGTGCTGCATAAATACTTTACACCTTGCCTCTAAGTTAAGCCTGCCTGCTTTTGTGCCAAGCTACCAGAGGGTTGAGCACAGGTTAATTTGGGGTTTCCTTGTGTTCCACCCTGACAAGAATTGTAGCTGCTTGCTTGGCAACAATTATTATGCTGGTTTAGAGAGGTGAGAGGCCCCTGCTTGTTACACGATATTTGTTCCTGTAAACGGAGTTTGCACACAGTCTCTGGGATTAAACCTCATTTTGTTGTGTTCAGATGACCGAGTGTTATTACATGTAATGAACAGACCTGGGGCTGAGTGCGGCTCTGTCATTACTTTCAGGTAATTGGACGGTTGTAAGAGCATTTTCTGCCATCTGACTCATGCCCCCTGAAGCTCCCCTCTGTGTGTGTACGGCGGTGCAGCTGGACGCCGCCCATTCACTTACAAAGACTTGAACATTGAAAGGAAATTCACTTCTAAAAGCAGAGGAGAAAATCTTCAGTGAAGTGCCCTTATCAGGGAGTGGACTGAAGTCGCGAAGGGAGAAGGAAGGGTGCACGAGGAGGTGAGGTGGGCGTGCGGGAAGGGAAGTGTTCATGGAGAAGGGAAAGAGATGTGTTCATTCCTTCTGCATGAGGAGGCTAGCTCAGCTGCAGACCGCCTTAGAAACACGGTTTACTTTACCATTTGCAGGCCGTGCTTAATTTGAGTTGGTGGTTTCCAGTGCTCAGCATCAGCACTTATGACACTCTGCCACACGGTGGCACTGTCTGTCCAATTCAGAGATATAAACAACAACAGTTGTTCATTAATTCAATATACATTAAAAGTGATTTATACCTGCCACCCAAGCCATTCTTATAGTTTTTGCGGCCTGGAATATTCTGAATTGTCACACTTGTAACAGTGTGATGGTTAGTGGTTGCCATTGGCAGCGCTGGCAGGGGCAATGAGTGGTGCAAACTGCAATGATCTCCTGGCAAGACCCTGGCACTTACTTTTTTTTACAAATTAAGCATTGATAGTAGGTTTTGTGTGTGGAAGAGTTACCACCTGATGCTTTGCTGTGTTTCACCCTGCATCCTCTTAATAAAATGCAGAGATGATTCTTTGCAGCCAGAAGCAAGAATTGGTTCCTGCCTGTAAACATTTCCAAAGTGTGTGCTGTGGTTGGGATGTCTGGCAGCTTACACTGTGCGTGTGCAGGCTGTTAATATCAGGACCACTCCCTGCTCTCACCAATGTCCAAGTCACAATGCCACCCGGAGTGGCATTGAGAGCCGCCGTCTTTGTAGGGACCAGGGTCACAATGCTGGGGTGCCTCTATCGCAACCATTCACGGTGTGGGTTGGCAGCCATGTGCCAGGGTGTGTGGGTTCTTTCTTGAAATGGTTTGTGCTGTGCAGTAGTGCCTCTGTGGACTTTGGAGACTGTAGGTATGGATTGCCACTGCATGCTTCTTCTCGGCCATCATTGAGCCTTCATGCTGAAGATGCTGCCACTTCTTGCTGCGCAACACCGCCTGCTGGCCCAACCCTCACAGGCCTATTCGTAGATATTTCCCTACTCTCCTGTGAGTAGTCCATTGAACAGATCGCACCTATTAAACGTATGTTATCCTATACCATCACCTCATACGACACAGTGCTTAATTTGAGCCGGCGGTTTGTGCACAGCACCGGCACTTAATCATCAACACTGGCGCTTTTCATTAAGGACACATTCATTTACGGGGAAATTAAGTGATGGCCCAGAATCACAGGATGTTCCCAAGCTCCAAAGTCTGCAGCTCTGGCCATTACACAACATCCTCTCCCCACTTTTATGCTTGGTAGCTGGTTCTGTTTTAGGCGACGCTAAAAGGAGAAATGGGCTGGTGCAGGCTACCTCCTGACGAGAGCCCCAGCGCTTATTTTTTTTGTACAAATTAACCACTGATATGACATAAAATATGTCAACCCTTTACTGTGTTCCTAGGTTAGGAATAATCGACAGAATAAGCATCAGATTGAAAGCGAGGTGTAATATGTGTGGACATGGGTACCTGGAGCTCTGAATGATGTTCCCAGAACCAAAGACCAGACGAAGACTGTACCATCTTTCTAGCTCTGCAGGATCCCCGTCTCCTGGGCCTATTAATTTCATTGATCATAGGATATGCAAAGAAGTTTGCGTTCATCTGATGACAATTCTCCTTTGGAACATTGTTGTCCTAAATACTAAGGGGCAGATTTACAAGCCTCTTGCGCCACTTTTGCGTCACTTTTCCCATGTTAAAAATGACGCAAAAGTGGCGCAAGCGGCTTGTAAATAAGCCCCTAAATGTGATGACCTTGAATGGTAAACCTTGTACAGCGCACTAATCATCCGAGAGGGTATCAAAGCGTTTTTGTACAGTTACACCACGTGCTCTTGTCAGGACACATGGGTTGAACCGCAGAGTGAAATTCACCTAGCCCTTGAAAGGCTCTCTGAACCTACAGTGGGCACAATGAAACCCCCAAAAAGGAGGCCCATGGGTGTTTAGCAAAGTGGGCTTTCATAAAATTAGACTGCCAAGTACAACCAACAGTTTCTTGCCCTAAATGCACCCACAAATATTCCATATATTAGAATAACATGCACAAAGATGTCCAAATAAACTGTTGATCTTGTGAACGTCTATATTCCAACTGGCCACAGATCTTAACACCACATCACACACAGGAATCTGGGAAGAGGTTTCAATTGAGAAGGAGGCAGGTTAGGACAGCTCAGCCCCAAGTTTGGTAAGGGGAACCAGACTCAAGGAATCGAGAAGAGGGAAGTTGTACTAATCTGTCAATCCAAGATTGCTAAAATGTACTCCTCCTTGGAGAATCTTAACTCTAAACCTAATAATTCGGACCAAAATATTAATCCCTTAGCTCTTCTCATATCATGAAAAGGGACCACTGTCTGTCTGCCTTTCTCCCTCTTTCAAATGAACAGACTGACCAGCTTCTAGATAGGATCATATCAGGCTCCCCCTTTGGAACCTTGTTCCCCGAAGCTGATGAGGTTGGGGAGGGATATTATCATTCCCTGTCTTACAGCAACGCTCAATATGGTCATCTCTTCTGGATGCTATCCACTTAATTGGAAACAGCGGTCATCAAGCCTCTACTAAAAAAAGATAATCTTGACTCAACAGAATTCAAAAACTATCACCCCATCTCCTTACTTCTGGTTCCTGCCAAGATTCTGGAGAAACAACTTTTTTTTTTTAATAATGTTTATCAAGTTTTCAACCGAGCATACAAAGGTATAAAAGCTGTAGCAGGATACATATTTTGTACATATCATCATGCATACTAAAGCCCGCATGGTGGGGGCGTCAGATCATGGTTGGAGCGATAATCGTGGACCAGTAACATTGATCTTTGCCAAAGTCTTTCCTGAGTACATTGAGCATAATAACTGTACATTTTTACAATAACTAGCATTATCCACTATAACTAGGGTGCCTGTCCGGTGGTTACCATACATGTGAAACAGCTATCTTTGCTGCGTGCTAGCATTAATTACTGCGAGGTATGTGAACATGGGTAAAACGCGATGGTGGTAGGGAGGAGATTGCACAGTCTAAATTCCCCAGAGTGGTCGTGGCGTGTCGGTTTTGGGTGTGTAGATATGATCGCCTTGTGGCGCGGTTAATTTCCGGGGTTATATATATGTATACGTATGAATCAAATTGTGGACACTATGTGACTCTTTATCTAATGAGGAGGGAGGGTGGGGGTGGAAGAGGGATACAGGCTGTACTTGCTCCTTAATAGAACCTATATATATATATACGTTCACTTCGAGGCATTCTGGTAGATCATGATTGTAGTGCCGCTGGTATATTAGGAATTTGTGTGTGCCCTGCTAAGTTAGAGTCTATTATGGATAAATAATTTCGCCATTCTACAGGTTGGGTCATTGAGGACAGTCGTAGAGTATGGGATGACTGAGTTTCGTGTTCAGCCACCAAAGCCCGGCGGAGGGCCAATAGCCAGGCATGTATAGCGGGACCCACCGGCGACTTCCAGGCCATAGCCAGTATGCGTTTAGCCAAAACCAGTGCTAAGTCCAGGAACTTATTAAAATTCTTACGGCGTGCATTGCAGTTTCGTAATGCCGAGTAGGAAATGTGCTCCCTGGGTTGCAATTGGAGTTCCCACTGCTGCTGTTAATATTTCGGAGATACACCCGCAGTATGTCGAAAGTTGAGGGCATGTCCAAACCATATGTGAAAATGTGGCATCTGTATTTTGGCATCTAGGACAGAGATCAATGGATGTTGGATACATGTGCGCCAGTTTATGCAGGGTTAAATATGTATGATGTAGGTAATTGAATTGGGTACATTTTAATCTAGCATTAGTGGATATTATCTTGGGGATCCCCACACATTGCGCCCATTGTTTGTCAGTAATTTCGATTGATAAAGTGGTGTTCCAGAATTCGCGCAGTGGTGTTAGTGAGGGGGCCGTATCTGCTCTGAGGTAGTTATAAATGGCTGTAATTGCCTTTCTGCCCGCACCATTTGTTAATAATGTCTGCAGGGCTCCGGAGGTTGTAGGTTCAGTGTTTATGTCCCCCCCATATTTGTGATGCCTGTTGCGTTAATGTCGCATATAATAGGAAAGTCCCTGGTGGCACACCGTAGTCGTCCATCAAAGTGTCGAAGTCACAGAATGTTGAGTCTATGAATAAATCACCCCATGTGGCCAAACCGGCTGCTTGCCATTCAGCCAGTTCTGGGCGTTTTAGGCAAGTGTATGAGCCAGGGGTCACCTTGAGGTGGAGGTCAGGGGCATACGATGGTGATTGGCGTCTGGGTAGTACATATCTCATCCAAGCGTTACGGGCTGCTGTCATCAGGATGCACCCGTGATTCCTTTGTAGTGGCGTTTTGGACTCAGAGAGCCACTCTAGCATAGCTGGCTGTCGTAGTGATATTGCCCAGGCATCCAATTCAGTCAAACTGTTTTTTGCCAACCATCGCATAGACCACTGGAGTTGCACAGCTGCGTAATAGAGTTCATAGTTGGGCGCTCCTAGTCTGACAGAGGGAGATATAGTTTCGAGAGTGCTACCCTGGCCCTGGAACCACCCCAGATCAGAGATACAAGTAGCGACCTCAGATCTTGGAATATTTTTTGGGGGAGCCTATGAGGGAGGACTGCAAAGAAGTAAAGGAGTCTAGGGAGTAAAAGCATCTTGGAGGTGGCTATCCGACCCATGGGAGACAATGGCAGATTAATCCAGAACGGGATTGTAGCCCGAGTGCCAGCGATCGCTTTGCCCAAGTTGCCATCAATGAGGTCAATCGGGGAGTGATAAATCTGGACCCCTGAATATTTAAAAGAGTCGTATGCCCTGGTAAGTGGGGCGTAAGGTTGCTGTTGCATTTGCGGTATGGGTATAGGTGACATTGGGAACAGCACGGATTTATCCCAATTTATTTTCAAGCTAGAAAGCCGAGCATTAGCATCCAACAGTTCAATAAGGCCTCGTAGGGGCTTGTTTTGATTACAGAGGTAGATCAACGCATCATCTGCGTAGAGGGAAACTATGTGCCACTGTGTGTGCACTCGTATGCCACAATCCAGGACACTGTTGCGTAGTGCGCACGCCAAAGGCTCCATGGCCAATGCGAAGATAATTGGTGATAGCGGGCAACCTTGTCTGGTTCCCCACTCTATCTCAAATGGGGGCAAAACAATGCAACCCGTCTTTACCCGAGCTCGTGGGTTGGTATATAGTATCTTCACCCATCTTAGGAACTTGGGGCCCATGCCGACCTTTGCCAACACTCTCAGCAGATAATCCCATCCCAAGGTATCGAATGCCTTCTCGATATCCATGGCAACGATCCAGTGCTGTTCATTTGTCATTGTGCCCATTCTAACAGTTTGAATAATCGATGGAGGTTCAGTCCTGTGTTTCTGCCTGGGATAAACCCGTTTTGATCTGTGTGCACCAGTAATTGAACAATGTCTATCAGCCTATTAGCCAATAGTTTACCTAGAATTTTGTAATCTGAATTTAATAAAGACAACGGGCGATAAGAGCTCATGAGGAGTTGGTCCCTACCGGGCTTCGGGAGCACCACCAATATTGCCTCTTGGAGAGAAGACAGTAATATACCTTGGTCGAATGATTCCGTATAGACGGTAGATAAGCGGGAAACTAGCTGCGCCGAATAAGTGGTATAAAATTCCGAGGGCCATCCGTCTATTCCGGGGGCTTTACCGTTGGCTAACTGTTTAATTGTTTCAGAGATTTCAGCCTCCGTGATAGGGGCCTCCAGCGCTGCGTATTGAGCTTGTATTATCTGCGGAAGAGCTGCTTGCTCTAGGAAAGTTTACATTGCCTGAGTGTCACCTGAATCAGGGGCTTTGTATAATGCGGTGTAATATTGATGGAAGGAGTCATTTATCTGTTCTTGTGTATTCACTAACTGGCCATCTAAGGCATAAATAGCTGTGATGGGTGGCTGCGAGAGATCGTTTTTCAGTAGCCATGCTAGTGTCTTGCCTGCTTTGTCGCCCTCTGCATGTCGTCTAGCTAAGTATTGTTTATAATCTAGTGCACATAATTTGTCCAGTGTTTCCTTGTGAGCCAATATGGCTTTGGTGAGCGAGGGTATTATGTGTGGGTCAGTAGGGGCGATGTGTTTGCAGCGCTTTATTTCTGCTTCTAGCTCCTGCAGTTCCTTCGAGAGGGACATACGAGACCCATAAACTGTTTTAATGACCTGCCCGCTCAGAACCACCTTGAGTGCATCCCACTCAATGCCTGCATGTGTTGCTGTCCCTGCATTAGTCTGAAAATACGTTGTTATGGATTGTGATATAGAGGCGCTGAGGGTGGGATCACGGATTGCATGTACCCCAGGACAGCTGAAGTTGTAGGGGGCTGTGATCTGAGAGTGTACAAGCTAAGTGCTCAGCGTAAGACACCTGGGCTATATATTCTGAACAATAAATGGCGTTGATTCTTGTGTACAGGTCATGGAGTTTAGAGTAGTGTGAATATATCCTTTCTGTGGGATGTCTAGCACGCCAACTATCACTTAATTGCATCTGGGTGGCCCAGGTCTTCATGTGGTGCGCAAGCCCAATAGCCTGTGCCCCTGGGAGTGGTGGACGTGAGCGATCCAGATCAAGGTCGGGAATGCAATTATAGTCTCCCCCCAGTATGTTGGTACCGACGGATCTGTCAGAAGTGTTGGAGTCAATGTTTGCAAGAATGCGGATTGACCTGAATTAGGTGCATATAGAGAAACCAGTGTCAGTGGACAGCCGTGTATGGTACCCTCTAAGATTGCGTACCGGCCTTGGGGATCAACACGTGTGTGAAGTGTCTGTAGTGGGAGCCCTGGGGCTACCCAGATCAAGGCACCTCTAGCATATCCAGAGTACGTTGTCCCAATTACTGTGCCCCTCCAGCGCTTGCTCAATGATTGAGTGGTTGTTGAGTAAGGTGGGTATCTTGTAAGAGTGCTATTGATACTTTGTGCCTGCGCAGGCATTGATATACCTTGTGTCGTTTGACGCAACCAGCCAAGCCACGCACATTCCAGGTCAGCAATAAATAGCTATTCCCCTGCATTTATTGAATTAATAACGGAATGTGGGAGAGAAAGGGAATTACATATGCGTGAGCAGCAGTGTATATTCACCCTCCCCCTGGGCATCTTAAGCTTGATTAATATGTTGGTAGCATCACATTTTATATGTGCGATATATGATCGTATGATACGGACAGGACCTGAAAGGCAAACAATAAACCAAGCCACCCAGGCCTATTTGCCAACTGGCAAAAGGCCATCTGCACTGATATGCAAACATACTAAAATGGAAAAATAATCGGATGCAAAGAAAAATAAAGTATAGGGAAAAGATCAATAGAAATATGAATAAGAAAGGAAGGGGAAAGGGAACTAAGAACAAGGTAATACAATCAACTAGAGTCAAGGTAACTGTATAACAGTCACTTATCGTGTATGGGGCATGGTGTTTCTTCTTCTGTACGTACATGTTCTCCTTGGCCGCCATGATTGGTCTTATCCAATTGAGACAGAGAAACTATGGATGGTAGGCACAGTTAGGTTATTTCGCCTGCATGAGTTGCATCATTATAACCCTTGAGTATATCGTGCATGGCACATGTAGCTGCGGGATATTAGCCCAGTTCCTCTGAGGTTTGTGGTGTCACTGTGGGGCCTCCACCTAGAATCACCAGTTGTTGTGAATCTGAGAGATGATACTCCTGGTCTGGTGTGCTGTCTATCTCCGATTCTGAGTGTGAAAGGGAGGTAGGGGTGCCTTGTTTCTTCGCTTGTCTGAGAGCTTGTTCCCTGACTTTTGCCGCTTGAGCTTTTGTGGGGCGCTGCCCTTGTCCCAGGCCACGGCGTCTGTGATGCACAAACTTTTTCCACTGTTGGCGGGTTCTGCTGTGGACTTCAGGGCTTGCGCCAAGCCATTCTGCTCCATCCAGGTCCAGGCTTCTTCGGGGGTGTGACAAAAGGCAGTGTTACCCTTATGCTGTATGCGTGGAGTGGCAGGATATTGCAGTGCGTATTTTATTTCATGGTCGCGGAGGCAGCGTTTAACTTCCATAAAGGAGGATCTGCGACATTGCACCGATATCGTATAGTCTGGGTAAATGTGCACTGTTGCGTTCTCTATTGCCCATGGGCCACGGGCTCGTGTTACCTGCAGAATATGATCCCTGTCGGGATAGTTGAAGAGGCGAGTGACCACCAGCCTGAGGGGGTTGCCTGGACGAGGAAGGCCCCCCGGCACTCTATGAGCACGTTCTACTGAGAAGAACTTGGAGTGCTTGCCTTTAAGGATATCTTCCGAGAACCAGGTTTCAGGGTACAGTTATCCGAGCTCCGAGCCCTAGGTGGTATCTCACTTCCGCAATCTGGGAGGGGCGGGTGGTGGACTCAGCCCGTACCGACTCGACTGCCCCGCCTCCGGCTGCGGTTCTACGTGAGTCTAGGGGGAAGCGTAGCGGATCCCCAGGTCTAGGCCGCCGCGTACGTATCACACCGCTCCGTGCCGGAGACGATGTCCAGGGGTTCAGATAGATCAGCGTGCATGAGTGATGCGCCGCCGCCATCTCGGGGGTAGTTTGTCACCGGTTACAAGAGTTTCAGCAAGTTTGTGAAGGTTTAGTTCAGGATATTTGGCGGTCGGTGCGGAGCTAATTACAGAAGCGTCCGCTCACGTCGCCATCTTGGCCATGCCCCCGATTCTGGAGAAACATCTTAATGCCCAATTGAGTATGTATTTGGAACAACAACATCTACTTGATCCTTCTCAGTATGGATTTAGAAGTTGCCATGGGTCTACAACTGCACTGATAGCTGCAGTAAATAACAGTCGCACCTTGGTTGATGCTGAGTAGACCGTACTGTTGATCTTATTGGACTTGTCTTCTGCATTTGATACCATTTCGCAAAGAAAGCTAATTGACCGTCTTCAGGAATTTGGGGTGACAGATTCTGCCTGGAAGCTGCTGGCTACCTTCTTAACTGATAGGTCACAGAAAGTTAAGATGGACCAATTTTATTCGGACCCCGCCCTCAATCTTTGTGGAGTCCCACAGGGTTCTTCTCTGAGCCCTACCCGTTTTAATATATATGTCTCCCCACTGGCAAAACTGGTCAGATCTTTTGGGCAGGAGGTAATATCCTATGCAGATGACACACAATTAATTGTGTCTATCACAGAGGACATAGAGGCCTCAGCCGCCAATTTTAACAGCCGCATGAAGTCGGTGGCGTCTTGGATGAAAAACAACTATCTTCAATTAAATGGGGACAAAACTGAGGTTTTGATGTTTGGTAACCATCACCCCATATGGACCCATTCATGGTGGGCAGAAACGCTTGGATCATGTCCTTGTCGTGTTGACTCGGCAAAGAACCTTGGTGTCATAGTTGACATCAACTTATCCTCCAATCCCCCAGTTAATAGGACTGTGTCATCTTGCTTTTGGGTCATAAGGACCCTTAGGAAGATATTCCCGTGCCTCTCTCTCGCCGCACGGAAGCAAGCAGCAGTGGCACTGATTCTATCTAAGATGGATTTCTGCAATGCCCTTTATATGGACATAAATAGGGCCTCTATCAATAAGCTACAACTTGTTCAGAATGCAACAGCAAGACTTGTCTTGGATGTTCCAAAACATCATTCAATTTCGGCTGCCATCAAGAAACTGCACTTGCTTCCGGCAGAGAAACCAATTCTGTTCAAAGCCTTATGTATTGTGCATAAGGCACTACATAACTCAGGACCGGAGGGAATCAGACATCTCCTCCAACGATACGTCCCCACTAGACAACTACGTTCTGCCAATAAAAATCGGTTAGTTGTCCCCAGGTATAGGAGGGTGAGATGGGGAGGAAGAGCTTTTGCGGTGGCAGCTTTCAAGCTTTGGAATACGCTTCCTCTATTTATTTCTTGTTTAGAGCCACATCTTCCTTTTGTTAAGGATTTGAAGACTTGGCTTTTTGCCTTCTAAATTGGCCATTATTGAGGTCCTGGCGCCTGTCAGATAGCCAATCCGCCTCAGCGCCTTGACACCTTTTGGGTACTTGTTTGCGCTATATAAATTGGTCATTCATTCATTCATTCATTCAATTGTCATCTATGATGCTTAAATGCCCTGCAGCTACAACCTTTAGATGTGGTAGTTGGTCAAGTCTAATTGACTACCTCGTAATTAACGTAAAGTCCTTTAAATACATTGCTGATATGAATGTCATACAATGTTAAGAGATCCTCTGGTAGGCAGTGTAAAATTTAATCTTAAAACCCTAGACAGGATTATATACACTCGAGGAATTATACCAGCGGATAACAGAAGAACAATGGAATGGAATGTGGAAAGATATCTCAATCAGGGACTGCTGCTGATGGACAACTTAAGAGATACTCAGTTCCATCTGAAGGCTAAACAGGGAAACAATAAGATTATTATGGACTCTCATAACGATGTAATGGACAAATGTTTGAATTTTTGTCAACTACACAACCATTACGGAAAATTTATTCAATCAATCAATCAATTAGGTGGCTTGTAAGGGTCACCTGTAAGGGTCTCAAGGCGCTGGAGGTGGGGGGGGGGGGGAGTTCTAAATAACAACCATGTTTGGTTTGATGAAGAGTGCAGGGATAAAAAGTAAGCATTGTTTAATTGTCTTATTGATGTAAAATTGTCATTCGACCTAGTTAATAGATCTAAACTATAGCAGGGATTAGACGGGCTGGGAATTGATAAGGGTCTGTTGCAGGGGTGGAAGACCCACATCAGTGCTTTAAATGGAAAAAGAGAAGCAGTGGTACTCATCAAATTGATCGGGGTGGTTCTGGAAGGGGCATGTCTGGGGGGCGTGGCTTCTAGACAGGCATGTACAATATCAGCATTTCCTACTTCAATGTAAAGTGCCCTTTGGCCAAGTTCAGCTCATAGGTGCAGGGCGTAACTGGTATTTTTTGTAGTTTTATACAGCGTGAGCTTGGCCCGAGGGTATTAAAGCATTTTTACACGAGCACATTACTCAAGGACACATTCATTTCTGTGATTTTTAGGCATGGAGAGATTAAGTGATTTGCCTAGAATCACAGGATGTTGAGCTGAGACTCGAACCGGTTCCCCAGTTCCAAAGTCACAGCTCTGGTCCTTACACCACATCCTCTTGGCACGCTCACACACAAGAGGCAGTGCTTGTTCTTAAACTAATAACTAATGCTGTGCTGCCGCTTGAACATTAATTGGGCAGCCAGTCCCTTAAGGGCATGTTTATGGGAATGGTGACGCAGGGCAGCGCAGCACTGTAAGTTACCTTGCTGCTCTGCCCTGCGCCACAGGGAAAGGGAAGGAATGCACCGTATTTATCCAATACAGTCCATTCCTTTCCTTTACCCCTGTGCTGGCATCATTTCGTCAGCCTAGCAGCAACGCAAGCACCCTTGCACCGTGGTGCAAGTGTGTCTGTGTTGTAGGCAGGATGGCTTTTGTGCAGGAAGGATTACCTTCCTGCACAAAAACCATCCATAGTAGCGTTTTCCTCTTTCTATGTATGCTGCAAAATTAGGAAACAAAACGAGGAGAAATAAACATATTTCTCATCGTTACGCCTTACCTGGGAGGGGTATCTTTTTGGCGCATTCCCAGGTTTACCCGGTTTGGTAAATCTGGGTTTGCATCATAAAACATGGGATTTGCGTGGGAACACCCACCGCAAAGCCCATGGAACGCCTCCCTTGCGCAGAGTAATGTAATGCAGCGATTTGCACTGCGTTGCATTACTCCATATTTATGAAGCCATTCAAAGCCACGCAATGTGGCTTTGTGTGGCTTTATAAATGTGACTTGGAGTTTTGCATCGTGCATGTACCACTTGCGCTTACATTTCAAACATCTATGAACAAACTGGTTCGAACAGCGGCTTCTAATAACCTGGTGCACATATTGCTTACACTAGGCCTGCATTGGTATTAGAGAACAACTAAGGGCCATATTTGTTTGGTGGCGCAGGGCAGCACAGCAAGTCACCTAGCTGTGCGGCCCAGCTTCACAGGGAACTGGCAGGAACGTGCAGAATGTATCCAATACTAAGCATTCCTGTCTATTTCCCTTAGGCTTGCGCTGTTTTGGCAGCCCAGCGCCAATGTAGGCACCCTTGCACCAAAGGGTGCCTGTGTTGTAGGCAGGATTGTTTTTGTGCAGGATGGGGCCCCTTCCTCCACAAAAACAATCCTGAGAGTATTTTCCCTCTTTCTATGTGTGCTGCAGAGTGGAAAAAGAAAAAACTAGGAGAAATAAAGGTATTTCTCCTCATAGCGCCTCCCTTACGTGTACGCTGGGGAGGCGTACAATTCTGATGCATTCCCAGCTTTACAAAATGTTGTAAATCTGGGAATGCGTCGGATTCCAAGGGTGTTGCGTGGGAACACCCACAGCAACACTCATGGAACACCCCTTTCACACAGAGTAATGTGTGAAAGGGGCCCATATTTACGAGGCCATAAAAAATCACATTGTGTTCTTTACGTGGCCGTGTAAATATGGGCAGACACACTGCGCCGCCGGTGAGTCAAAAAAAGTGACACACCGGCGGTGCAATGTGCTTGTAAATAAGGCCCTCAGGGCCTCATTTATGGGTTTTTTGCCGTAGAGCAGCACAGCAGGCCTTGCTGCTGCGCTGCCCTATGGCAAAAGAAAAGACCAGGAATGCACCGTATCTATTAGATACAGCGGAATGCAGCACACATAGAAAGAGGAAAAACGAAGAGAAATAAAGATATTTCTCCTTGTTGTGCCTCCCTTAGGGCCTCCCTTAGGGACTCCCCTGGGGAGGTGTACGTTTTTGGCGTTGCCTCAGACTTACGATTTCTCATAAATCTGGGGCAGTTTTAAAAAGCGATGGATTTTGCTGGGAACGCCCCCAGCAACACCCATGGAACGCCCCTGTCACGCACGTAACGTGGCTTTGCGTGGCCTTATAAATATGCCAGTGGCACATTGAGCCACCAGAACGTCAAAAAAGTGACGTTCCGGCGGCGCAATGTTTTAGGATTAGGCGCACACCTTCATGATACGGCCATGGAGAGAGAAAACTGAAAATGTCAACCACCAATATCTGAGGGGCTACGAAATCCTGTGCGTTTGATTCATGCAGTCAATATTTACTTCCTTCTTATCTTCTAGCGCTTCACTGGCATAGATAGTCTTCTAGCTGCTGTGAACAGATGCTGCCTTATAGCGACCACTCTGATGTTAATTAGTCAATCAGTCAGGGCGAGGAGATGAGTCTAATGGCCAGAGCTGCTGACTTGGGCACTGAGGGACCCAGCTTCAAGTCCTGGCATCTACTGAACATCCTGTGAGTCCAGGCAAAATCATTTATTCCACCCTTGTCTTAAATATACAGACACGCACATGAATCTGACTTATGGGACCATAAGTCCGGGTCACGTAAAGCGCTCCAATGCCCCGGGGCGGAATATATAAAACTTTTTTTTTCTTGAAACAAGTCACCCAGGAAGCGAAGCGTCATTGCACTGCCAACTGCACATCGTCGACTGCAGAAGATGGATCTACGAGGGAGGGTTTCTCTAAGTCGATATTGATCGAAAGCCGCCGAGAAGCATTTGTCTTTGCCGAGCAAGGCGCCGTGATGCTTTCAGCTGCCACTGTGGGAAGGACGAGAAATTAGGAAATGAAACAACGGTAGAATTCAGTTGTGGAGGAATGTATATAGCGAGGCAATGGAAGACAGGACAGAAGTGGCATTTTCTGCTGCTTGCCTGTTCGTCAGCCTCAGTCGAGCTCCATACCAACGCGGGGTGGCGTCAGCTCTCGCCTCAGGACGGTGATCAGACACAAGGGAGTAGCCAGAAAGTTAAAATAACCCCCACTTTGAAACAAATCTTTAATGACACTCAGTGGGTAAGCCTGACACTTCCTAGAATTGTTCTCTTCAGCTGCACACCTTCCTATCTTTCCTTTCAGTGTCCCACGCATCCATTCTTTGATCCTTCACCCCGTCCTTTCGTTCTTCCAATAATCCACTGATATCCAGTCCATCCATCAGTTCACTGGTTCATTCATTTATCCTTTTACTCATAAACCCACTCTTGCACTTTTCCATCCATGTATTCATACATCCTTTCATCATTCCATCCATCCAATGACCATTTCCTTCACACATCGATCCATCTTTTCACAATGCCATCTATTTGTCCTTACAGCCTTTCATCCACCCTCCCAACCTTCCACTAATTGATTCTTTCACCTTTCCATCCAAACTTTCCTCCTTCCAGCCCTCTATCCTTGCATCATTTATTTGTTTGCAATCTCCCTCTACCATGTGTTTTCCAATTTTTCTCACATTGTCCTTCATCCCCCACTCACTCTATTTGCTCCTCTATCTGTTTTTTTTAATGTGTTCATCATTTCCTTTCCCTTTCCTGGGGCTCACTTCACAGCACTTGAACTCCACCTCTTAGCCCCTGCCTTGGAATGTTTTACAGCACAATATCTGCCGCCTTCCAGAATAGGCCAAATATAGAACGAATAAACTTTAACTGGGACAGCAATTACTGTGCCATGGGTACAGTAGCTTATGCAAAAGAAACAATTGATGGACGGAATGCTGGACAATGCAAACATTCACCCCCAGTCAAGAGATCTGGGTTAAATCCATCATTCTTTTGCTCACCACACCACCCCAGTTTGGACCCAGCCATATGCAAATCAGTCTTGACCCTGTTCCTGGTGGGAACAGTCCAGCCCGAACTGCCAAGCCAGGTCCTCCCTGGACCGGAAACAAGCACCCTGGGACCGGTTTCAGGGCATCACCCTTCATCAGCCAGGCTAGCTTGAATCCAGTGGTGTAGCAAGCACGGGACTTTTAGTCGTATTTACCAGGAATACAAGTCCCAGAAATTCAAAGAAAAGAAGTGGACTGGCTTAACCAGTCCCTCATGGACCTGGGAAACTTGGCAGCTATAAACCCAAAATATATATCTGGAAGTGTGCATCGCTCACAAGTCACTGAAATGCGGTAATGCACACTCTACCAAACGCCGACAAATAAATAGATAATAGAAGGCTCGGCTGCTGCGACCAGCTTCAGATGTGCCCGTGCCAATGTGTGCTCGTGCGCTGCTTTGGAAGCATTTAAAAAAGGCTCATTGTTCTGCTGTTGGCTGCAGGTAAATCAGCATAACCACCTTTATGAAAAGCCCAATCAGCCTTGTGGTAGCCATGGAAGTGAGTGAATGCTGCCCCATAAACAACACGTGTTCATCAGGGAAGTGTGCACACCTGCATTTACTTAATATGAGTATACATTAGCATCTGTTTTTGATTATTTGTCAATTAAGTTCTACTTTTCCAAAATGTGTGTTGCTTTTATATTTCTTTGCGAGTACTCTTTGAGCTTTTCAAAGGGAGCTGCAGTCTTTCATTACTTAGATAATAGCGGCGCCATTTTGCTACATGCCACTAAGCAATTAGCAACAAATGACTTTGTGCCAGACGTGATCTACTAGGAGTGCTTTTTTAGAAAGAGAAATACTGGGTCCTAATGTCCACAACAAGTGCTCTAGAGGGATGCTCCAGAAAGGACATTATCTACCTGTAAAGCAGTTAGGCCCCCCACCCCTGCTTACAAGTATGCCAGTTTTTGGTGTGGGGATACAAGAGGGCCGGAATCCCAGATTCTGGATGGTATTCCAGCATCAAAAAATGTCGATATTGGAAATCATCACCTTTTGCATGGCATTCCCCCGGATTTTTTTGCTTTCTTTTACTTAACCAATTTTTGATGGTCCTGCAAACTTTAGTCCTGCAAACCAGTGGTAAAGTGCGTGTGCTATCACTTTTAAACATGGTCAAATTAGCATATACCTAATTGGCGCAGTTTATTTACTTATAAGTTCCTAGTAAAGTTGTACTGCATATACCCAGGGCCTTTAAATTGAATTCTACTAGCGGGCCTGCAGCATTCATTGAGCCACTGTTAGAAATGGGGTTTCTGGTTGGCTAGGGCATGCGCCTAAGCCAGGCAGAAACCACCACTCTAGTCAGGGCAAAGGAGTTACACACTAAAGATAACCCCTGCTCACCCACTTGGTAGCTTGGAAGAGCAGTCAGGCTTATCCCAGAGGCAATGTGTAAAGCGTTTGCGCAACACACATTCACACAGCAGTGACACACTAGGCACACCACAAAAGAAACTCCACACAAGGCTATATAAAAATAGCCTTTGTATTATCCATAAAAACACATTAGAACACAATCACATATTTTACCGTGCCACTGGCACTACTCATGACTTTACATAGATTATATAAATCACTAGGCTAATCGGGCCACTGTCATAATCACATAAATCACAGTTAGGGCGACCAGTAACTACTGGTAGGGTTACTCTTAGCATAAAACATTATTGCCAGACATCATCAGCAGTGCACTATAGTCAATACTTGTAGAGTGCACACACTAGAAAATCACCATCACAACACTGTACATATTATGCAGGCCCCGAAGTGATACCCCTTATTTCATCAAATGCAAGGCAAAATGATTTGAATCATCACATCAGGGCACGAGCTGTAGCAGCTGGGTAAGGCACCCAAGAAACAGGAATCACTAATACATTATCATATGCATGTATACTACTGTCAACCTTATCATCACATAGGGCACATAGCTCCTGGGCCCCTATTAGATACTATGGGGTAATTGGGTTCCCCTATTCCCTCCATGTAGGTTCTTGGGCCATCTGCCCACCTACAACAGGGAATACGGTACTTTACCCAGACACTCAAGTGCCTGTAATTGGCGGCCCCTCGGGACCGAGACAAGCAGGGAGGACGCTGTGACTCCACGCTGTAAGTCAGCCCTGGCCCCTCACAAGTATCCCCTGCAAAGGCAGCTGCACGCTATCCCGCGGGGCAGTTGCTGAAGATGAAAATGCTGGCGGCACACTCAGCCCTCCGGTCGAACCCCCTCCTGGGCTGGGAAGGTACGGAGCAAGTTTCACTTGGGCCAGGGCATTCCGCCCTGGCTCGATGGCCCGCGGCTGCCCGTAACCACTAGGTGCAGCGGCTCCTTTCCGTGCAAGTGGTAACGGCCGGCAGAGCCCGGAGCGAAGTCTCCGTCGGCTCTGCCCTCTTTGACCCCGCCCCTCTGTGACGGGGGCGTTGTTGGTTGATACCGAGGACCGCCCAGGTGGGGATTCCTTGCTGCTCCCGCATTGTGTGGCAGTCTGGGGCTATGTAGCAGAGCCCCAGCTGCATCGATCAGGGACGATGTAAGATTATGAGAGGGAGAGCACTTAGTTCCCTCAGCTCTTCCCTCCCGTTGTCCGGCCATGCCAGGAGAATGCAGCGCTGGCCACGCTGCAGGGCAAGGGAAAGCACTCCTCCCTGGTCACACAGAGCGAGCCCACTCCAGGGACAGCCGGATGAGTTACAGCGCTCACCCAGCGCGCTCTGAGGGTAATAACAATAAAGCGCTCAGCTGGTCTCCACCATGGAGACAGGAACATGAAACATGCAGCGCTCACCAGCGCTACGTTCTCTCCAGCCCAGATCAGCCCCCAGGAGCAGCCCACAGTGCTCCTTTCGTGCTGGACTCCTTTGAGAGCAAGGGGACACTTGGTTTGAGGAAAGCAGGCAGCAGGCCTTGGGCATAGATGCAACCCCTCCAGCAGATCAGCACACTAGACAAAGTCCCCGTGGCGGCTTCCTGCCTGCACAGCAATCCTCTGGTCCCACTCAGTGTCTTTTCCTTGTTCAAGCAAGCTCCCCAACATGGGGTCATGCCCCAGTACTTATAGGGCATATGTCTTTGTTCTCCCCTGACGCAGGGCCCTGAGCCCAGTCCAAACCAGTTCTGGGGGGCACCTGGCAAGTGCACAACACTCCTCATTGTAAGTGTAAGCCCTGGCCCCAGACACACCACAGGGGGCGGAGCCATCATTGTGGAAGGCAGACACAGCCCTATTCAGGTGCAGGTGCAGGTGCTACTCCTCCCACCACTCAAAATGCAGACCAGGCCTATTCAGCATAGCGCTGGCTCATCCAGACTCTCTAGAGCCACTGCACCTCCCCAGCCCCTGTCACTCCAAGGCCAGACAGTCAATAAACAACAGGCAGGCACAAAGACACATAGCACACAGAAATGCCTATTTCTAAAAGTGGCATTTCTAAAATATTGATAATAAATCTGCGAACACCAATATGCAGCATTTATCACCACTATTCCAAACATACCGAACTTGATCACGCTACCCCTCTCATGTCAGGAATTACCACTGAAGCACACCAGGGAATCCCCAATGCATCCTTTTCAGAGGGCAGCCTCACAGCAGTGAGAAACCAAATAGGCTGTTTGTCACTACCAGGACATGCCACACAGTTAAGGCACATGTCCTACCTTTTACCTACACCGCACCCTGCCCATAGGGCTAGCTAGGTCCTACCTTAGGGGTGACTGATATGTAGTAAAAGGGGAGTCACAGACGTGGCAACCATTTTATGTGCCAGTAAACTGCGCGCGCAGGCCCTGCAGTGGCAAAGGCCTGAGACAGGTTTGAAAGGCTACTTTGGTGGGTGGCGCAAGCAGCGCTGCAAGCCCACCAGTAGCATTTAATTTACTGCCCCTGGGTATATGAGATACCACTGTACAAGGGACTGATTGATAAATTAAATATGCCAAATAAGTGTAGACCAATCTTACCAATTTACAATAGAGAGCACATGCACTTTAGCACTGAACAGCAGTGATAAAGTGCTCAGAGTCCTAAAACCACCAACAACAGGTCAGAAAAAATACAGGAGGAAGGCAAAAAGTTCTGGGATGACCCTGCAAAAAGGGCTTAGTCCAACACAAACCCCCTTCCAGCCTAAAGCCAGGGTAGACCAATCAATAGCTTAATGGGCTTCCCTGCTTGAGGCGATAGAACATGGACGCTAGCCCGCAACTACAGGGGCACACTCCAGTTCTACGCCAATCTGAACCCATGTGGATCCCTCTATCTAAGCTCCAAGGACCAACTAAGCTACCCCTCTGGGACTCCTTAGCTGTGCGCGCCAGGACCAGGCCCTAGGCCATCCAGATGTCTCTGGTCCTTGTCCTCTCACAGAGTGGGAGGGCGGTAGCCCCAGGTACATAGTATCCATGCTCCACTCTACCTCTCATCAGTGCAGTTCTACACTGCCACTGTTCCCTCAACCCAGGGTCTGCACCCTCAGGCTGACCAGAGGTCACAGGTGAGGCTCTCCTCCCCCTACCCCTCCTTCTGGGGTTCCGCACTCTCCTCCTAGGAGAGGCACCCTCAGAACCTAAAACTGTCAGGGCGCTGGTATCAGCCCTCCCACACAATTCTCCCACCAGTTCACGATTTCCACCCTGCAACCGGTCTCCCAACCCAGGGACCAAACCCTCAGGTTGAACCGGGGCCAGAGGTGAGGACTCCCTCCCCCTGCACCCCCTTCCAGAGTTCTGCACCCTCCCACCTAGAGTGGTACCCCCAGAAGACAAAATGGTAGGGACACTGCTTACAGATGTCCTTCCCTCCAGGTCAGGCATTACCTCCTGAACCTGGCCTCCCAACCCAGGGACTACACCTTTCGGCTGAGCATTTGCCTGGGAAGCCAGGACTTCCTGGGGAGCACGCATGGCCCCCCCCAAGGGTAACACATTCCTCATGTGTTGCGTGACAGTCTTCCTGGTGCTGATCTCCCAACCCCTGCCCATCTGACAGTGCGGGAAGACCCCCCCAAAACAGAAGCGGTGTCACCATGGTCACTCCTAGAAGGCTCAGCCCTTAGGGCTGGCCTCTGACCAACTGGTTCTCCCACTGGGGACCGCATCCCCCTCTCACCCCTCCATCTGGACTTGTGCACCCTCCACTCAGGAGTGGCACCACCAGACACCAGAACTGGTGGAACGCTGCTTGCCGACACCCCTCCAAGTTCTCCTGACACTAGGAGATCCCCCTCAATGAATGGCCTTCCAATACAGCCTAGGCTCCCCCACCTGGTGTTCCCTTAGGGAACCCTCCAGGCCCTGGGACTGGGTTTCTGGCACCTTGGGACGCTGTCAGAGCGGAAAAGCCTCAGGGTCGGTTTGTTGTTCAGAATGATCCACCCCTTGATGTTCCCAAGCCAGAATAGCCATGATGGCACAGGTCAGTGGGAGGATCAAGTGAGGGAAGGAAAGGAAGGGAACAGCGGGGAGGGAGACCTGAAATGACATCAGTAATCATAAATACTTCAACTCCAATCTCATATAGTATGTATACCACAATACATCAACGAACCATATAAGGCAACCCCATATACCTGTAACAAAAAGAAATACACAAGCAGCTTGAAGTATTCTACATATTCTGTGGCTTCGGTGTAGAAACATCAATCACTTCATCATGGTTGCTGTGTAAGAATATATAAAAGAACATTCATAGAACATTGAAATACCATGTATATCTATATACTCTAGGTAATGGTTATCACAAAAGAAATCAGTGTATTGCTCCATACGATGACATACCCTTTCTAGACTCCACTAGACGTCACAGTGGTTGAGTGTAGTCCCATACAACTCCTGAAACCACCCCTGTTAAATAGAGCCAGAAAAATAGCAAACATATATATCACTTTGCAGGATTGTAGGATATCACATTTATCCACAAAAGATACGCGTGATTTACTAGCCACAATGTTCTCGCTGGTTAAATCACCAACAAATCATAATCCCATAAGCGGAAGGTAATAAGAGTTACTCTCCACTTGTTGCAAACTAATAATATTCCCGCCGCATGAACCACAGGCAGTGGTTCGCCAACGGCAAGAATCACAAAGAGTTGTCAAGACCTGCGGGTGAGGGGGATTATTCCTGCCGCATGAACCACAGGCAGTGGTTTGCCAACGGCGGGAATCACAGAGCGTTTGTAAAGCCGTGCGGGTGGGGGAGATCGGAAACCCTTCCTCAGCATGAGCAGAGAAGTTCGCCAACGGAAGACAGGAAGGTTTCCCACCCTGCATGCTAAGAACGAGTGACTAAGGTTCACGGTGCAGAGCACCCTTACCAGACCGCCAGGGAACAGCAATCCAACCGCCTCGATTCCGACAACTAAATTTCCGACGCTGCAGCGAGTTCCGTAATCTCCTTTATGGGCGGTTCTAGACTATGCAGTGCGTTGGCGCGCACTGCATCAAGGGCACAGTAGTCCAAGTCTCCTTCTGGGTTGTTTCCTTCGCTGAGCGGCAAGGATCGCTAGCGCACAGCGCAATTAAGGTCCCGGTTGACCAAACTAGCACGCTCGAGGCAGTGCGCTCATTACAGTACATCCCCTCCCTAACGAGAGCGCGCTAGGGGTCCAGGTTTCAGTGGATACTTTCTGTGAAAGGAAGACACTAGCCTAGGAGCGTGAACACCGGATGCTGGTTCCCAAGAGTTCTCCTCAGGTCCAAACTCTTTCCAAGCTACTAGGTACCATAGCTTGTTTCCTCGTAGTTTTGCATCGATGATTCCTCGTACCTCGTATTCTGTGTCATCGTTGACCAGAACTGGTAGGGGTAGTTTTCTCACTGGGGTGAAGGAAGGTTTCAACAGAGAAACTTGAAAAACGGGATGAATCCGGAGATGGGGAGGCAAGGCCAGTTTCATTGTCACTGGACTAATACATTTGCTGATCTTGTATGGACCAATATATCTGGGGTTGAAAACACTGTATTTGCTAAAACGAATGTTCTTGGTGGATAACCAGACTGTGTCTCCCCTTTTATACAAAGGCCCTGGCCTTCTATGTTTATCGGCAGAAGTCTTGTATTTTACTTTTGCTTCTTTTAAATGTTTTTGTGTATTTGCTAGTGTTTCTTGGATATGGGCCACTCTTTTTGATACTTCTGGTATCTTGGTGATCTCAGTAAGATGGATAAAAGGAAGGAACCTAGGATGATGTCCATAGGTGCTGTAGAATGGAGATGCATGTGTGGAACTGTGTGTGGTGCTGTTGTAGGCGATTTCAGCTAGCCAAAGATAGCCCACCCACGCTTCGGTGCTATTGTCAACATAGCAACTCAGATACTGCTTCAGTGTCTGGTTAAGACGTTCTGTCTGTCCATCCGTTTGTGGGTGAAAACTCGTGGACAGGGCTGTGGTTATGTGTAGGGATGAGCACCACACCTTCCAGAATTGGGCTGTGAACCCCAGTCCGATACAATAGACCTTGGTAATCCGTGCAAACGAACAATGTGCACCATGAGTAAGTGAGCTAATTGACCTGCCGAAAGGATCTGTTTGCAGGCTATAAAGTGTCCCATCTTCGTTAAATAGTCGGCGACTACGAGGATCACAGTACACCCTTTATCATTTGAAAGACCAACAATGAGGTCCAGTGATATGCTTTCCCAGGGAGTGCCAGGAGTAGGAAGGGACTGTAATAAACCTTGTGGCCGTAGACGATGGGTTTTCATTTTTTCACAGGTGTCACACGACTTTATCCATTTTTTAATGTCCACTTGGAAGGACGGCCACCAGAATTGTCTGTTGATGTGATCTATGGTCTTTCCTACCCCATGGTGTTCCGCACTCGGTAACTCATGACACCAATAAAATACTTTCTTCGCAATGTTTCTGTAGGTACCAAAATAAGGTTTCTGTTCATTGGGACTCCATTCTTTATTTGCCATTCTGTATGTCTCTTCAACCATGTTCTCCAGGAGAAGGTGTTAACCCCTTTGATCACTTCTTTGAGGAAGGTATCAGGTTGTATGGCACATAGTACCTTTGTGGGATCAATGATGGAACATTCCTAACTCACTTCCTGTTCTTTAGTAGACGATTGTCCAGTGAGGGCATCCGCTTTTTTGTTTTCGCTACCTGGTCTGTAGGTAATGACAAAATGATACTCTGAAAAGTATAACATCCAGCGTAGTTGGCGAGGGGTAAGGTGTCTGGCAGCTGTCATGAACTGCAAATTCCTGTGGTCTGTCTCCACAGTAACAATGTGATTGGCTCCCAACAAAAAGTGTCTCCACTCCAAAAAGGCATCTTTGATGGCCAAGAGTTCTTTTTCTGAGATATTGTAGTTCCTTTCGGCATCCTTAAGTTTCCTCCACATGTATGGCACAGGATGGAGTTGTCCAGTGGAAGAGTGTTTTTGAGACAAGACTGCTGCTATCGCAACGTCAGAGGCATCTGCTTCAACAATGTAGGGTTTATTCGTATCAGGGTGTGTTAAGACCGCAGCAGTTATGAAGGCAGTTTTTAAGGCGATGAAAGCGTTGTGTGCTTCTTTATTCCACTCGAATACCTGTGATTTTCTCACCGGCTTGGTTATAGGTGCAACCAATTTGGAGAATTGGTTTATAAACCTGCGATAGAAATTCGCGAATCCAATAAAGCACTGGACATCTCGAACGTTTTGTTGAGGTGGCCATTCCTTCACAAGCAGTTATTTTTCTTTCGGCCATTTCCTGTCCTGATGGAGTGAGCATGACTCCGAGGAACTCCACAGTGCGTACGTGAAACTCGCACTTGCTTAATTTGCAGAACAGGCGGTTCTTTTGCAGTATTTGTAACACAGATTTAACATGTTGTATATGCGTGTTCTCATTTTCTGAATAGACGAGGATATCATCTATGTATATTACCACATAGTGGTCCAGGATCTCATGCAGAATGTCGTTCAGGAAATATTGGAATGCCGCCGGGGCGTTGCATAACCCGAAGGGCATTACCAAATATTCAAATAATCCGTAACGGGTCTTAAACGCTGTTTTCCATTCATCTCCACTCCTCATGCGAACCAGGTGGTAGGCTCCCTTGAGGTCCAATTTAGTGTAGATCTTCGCTTTCTTAACCTGCTCCAGTAACACCGGAATCAGTGGTAAGGGATAACCATTCTTCACCGTAATGGTGTTCAATGCCCTGTAATCAATGCAGGCACGTAGATCGCCATTGGCTTTTGGGATAAAAAAAAGTGGAGAGGCTGCCGGAGACTTAGATGGACGAATATAACCTAACTCCAAGTGTTTGTCTAGGTAGGCTCTGAGGTGGAGCTTTTCGGGCTCAGTCAGGGCATATATTCTCCCACTAGGTACCACAGCCCCAGGAATGAGATCGATTTGACATTCATATTGTCTATGAGGGGGTAGCTCTTCCGCTTGAATATCATTAAACACCTCGCCGTATTCTTGGTATAGGACAGGTAGTTGTATATCCTTTTCGGCTGCTGTGGCTATACACAGACCAGAGCCAAAGCTGTAGCAGGTCCTTCTGGTATCCTTAGACAATGTTCACGACAATAGGGTGAAGTCATTAGTACTCTCCTGGTCACCCAATTGATTTCAGGATTGTGCTTCTGCAACCAAGGTAATCCGAGAATAATCCCATATTGAGGAGCTTGTATGATGTTAAATGTTATATGCTCCATGTGAGAGGCTCCATACAGAACCTCCATGTCCTCAAAGAAATACCCTATGGGTCCTGTGTCAAGCTTTCTTCCATCCACAGCATACACCACTTCCGGCTTTTCTTTGGGCACTAAGCGTATGCCTCTGCGCTGTGCTTCCCCTATATCCATGAACATGCCCGTGGCTCCAGAATCAACCATGGCTGATACTTGTATCCACTCAAATTGTAAGAGTAAATTTAGTTCTATAAACAAATGTCCCTGTTGAGGAGAGTCTCCATTATGTAAGGAAGGGAGGTACGTCTGACTCCAAGAAACCCCTTCTTCTTTCTTCGAGCATGTTAGTTTGTCCATGGCAGCAGTCACCATCTTACTGCTCCTGAATCGATTGGTCTTCGGTTTCACTGGGCATTCTTTAACGAAATGTCCTTTCTGTCCACAGTATAAACAGAGGCCTTGTTTACGGCGAACGTCTTTTTCTGCTGGGGATAGTGCTGCTTGCACAGTTCCGATCTCCATCGGCTCTTGTATAGATGCGTTATTTTGTTCTGTGGATCTGGGGCGTTCAAAATGAGTCATAGGTCTCTCTTTCCGTTTATGATCCCCCTTGCGCTCACTGATTCTGTTATCAGCCATAATACCGGCTAATTAAATCCTCACAGGAGTTAGGATGAGGGTCGATTTGGGCGATCACATCCTTGAGATCATCACGAAGTCCTTGATGGAAGAGCGCGGCTTGTTTAGCCTCTGGCCACTTGGTTTCTGCTACCAGTCTCCGAAAGGTGTTGAGATACACTAGCAGGTCCTTATTCCCTTGCCTTAACTCTAGTAGCTCCCTATCTGCGGTAAAGGACTCTGCACGTCTGTCAAACACTTTTACAAACTCTGCTCTAAAAGCCTCCCAATCATATAGAAGCGGGTCATCTCTACTTACTAAAGGTACAGCCCACTGGGCAGCATCGCCCGCTAAATATGAGATGAGAAAGGCTACTCTAGCTTGGTTGGTGGGAAAGGACTTTTGTTTGCAGGAAAAGTGTAGCATAACCTGCGCCAAGAACACTTGCACCGTATCTGATTCTCCATGGTACCTCTCTGGAGTTGCTAACGGTATAATAATAGGCATTTCCACTACTACTGAGCTTGAAGGCATCGTGGACTGACTGCCTACATCAAAGGGATTCCTTTGTATGCGTTCTACCCGGGCTTTTAACTCGGCGGTTTCATGACGGGATGCCGCCAATTCCGCCTGGACGTCTGCTAGAACTGCCAAAACGTCTTCAAGAGTGGCCATTCCTGCACAACCCGACCGGGAGGATAATAATTAGTGGGTGGGAAATTCTGTCAGAGCGGAAAATCCTCAGGGTCGGTTTGTTGCTCAGAATGATCCACCTCTTGATATTCCCAAGCCAGAATAGCCGTGATGGCACAGGTCAGTGGGTGGATCAAGTGAGGGAAGGAAAGGAAGGGAACAGCGGGGAGGGAGACCTGAAATGACACCAGTAATCATAAATACTTCTACTCCAAACTCATATAGTATGTATACCACAATACATGAACGAACCATATAAGGCAACCCCCTATACTTGTAACAAAAAGAAATACACAAGCAGCTTAAAGTATTCTACATATTATGTGGCTTCGGTGTAGAAACATCAATCACTTCATCATGGTTGCTGTGTAAGAATATATAAAAGAACTCTAGGTAATGGTTAGCACAAAAGAAATCAGTGTATTGCTCCATACGATGACATACCCTTTCTAGACTCAACTAGACGTCACAGGGGTTGAGTGTAGTCCCATACAACTCCTGAAACTACCCCTGTTAAATAGAGCCAGAAAAATAGCAAACATATATATCACTTTCCAGGATTGTAGGATATCACATTTATCCACAAAAGACACGCGTGATTTACTAGCCACAATGTTCTCGCTGGTTAAATCACCAACAAATCATAATCCCATAAGCAGAAGGTAATAAGAGTTAATCTCCACTTGCTGCAAACAAATAATATTCCCGCCGCATGAACCACAGGCAGTGGTTCGCCAACGGCGAGAACCACAAAGAGTTGTCAAGCCCTGCGGGTGAGGGGGATTATTCCCGCCGCATGAACCACAGGCAGTGGTTCGCCAATGGCGGGAATCACAGAGCGTTTGTAAAGCCGTGCGGGTGGGGGAGATCAGAAACCCTTCCTCCGCATGAGCAGAGAAGCTCGCCAACGGAAGACAGGAAGGTTTCCCACCCCACACGCTAAGAACGAGTGACTAAGGTTCACGGTGCAGAGCACCCTTACCAGACCGCCGGGGAACAGCAATCCAACCGCCTCGATTCCGACATCAAAATTTCCGACGCTGCAGCGAGTTCCGTAATCTCCTTTATGGGCGGTTCTAGACTACACAGTGCAGTTGGTGCGCACTGCATCAAGGGAACAGTAGTCCAAGTCTCCTTCTGGGTTGTTTCCTTCGCTGAGCGGCAAGGATCGCTAGCGCACAGCGCAATTACGGTCCCGGTTGACCAAACTAGCGCGCTCAAGGCAGTGCGCTTATTACAGACGCATCCCATTCTCACTCCTTCTCCGCTGAAACAGGACGTGAGTCCCTACACCCCTTCCACTACACTGGGACCTATCTGGGCTACAATGAACCTTTCCCACCACTCTCGGTTGGGAAATACCTGGGCAACACCCTTTAGGGTCACTCCAAAATGCCTTTCCCGACCTTCTGGCACTCACCCAGAGGTCTGCCTCCCTTGCAAGCTCCCTGGGATCAGAGAACTCACACTCCAACAGGTGTTGGCATAGCCCTCGAAAACAACAACGGAATATGTGCTCTCTGACAATCAGATTGAACAGCCCATCAAAATTGTTTACTGTGCTACCCGTCACCCAACCTTCCAGGGCATCACAACATTCATCCACAAGCTCCCCCCAAGACTGGTGAGACAGGTTCCTACTGCCCCTGAACATCAACCTATACCCTTCAGGTGTGACACCCTCTTCCTGGGAACTAGGTACCATGCTCTGGGATCTGGGAGTGGAACTTCCTACACTGGACTCTACATTGCTGCCACCACTGGACTCCACCCTCACTGGTGAATCCAGACCACTGAAAATACACTCAGGGGACAACCTATCCTCAAAAGCAAGCTTTTCTCTGGTGAAGGCCCTCTCTGCCTCCGCCATCCTCTCCTGCGCTAGGACCCTTTCCGCCTCTAACCTTTTCTCCTCCACCGCTAGCTGTGCTAGCTCTGCTAGCTCTGCACCCAGCATGGCATGCTCCAATTTGAGCCTCTCTAAATCCAGCTGGTGCTCCCTATCCTTCTTCCTGTCCACCAACTCCTCTGGGGACCAAGAAAGGGATGGGGACTACCACTGGCACTAGACCCAGAAAGGGACTCCCTCTCAATGGGGTCCTCACTACCTACTGGCGTCCCTGCCTGTCATTTCCTTCCTCCTCTTCAGACTCTTCAGGGTCACTGCCCTCCAGGGGTATGGACTGGGAACCCTCACTCTCAGAGTCCTCCCTAATCTCGGGGTCCTCCTCAGGGTCTCCCTCAGAACCACCACCCTCCTGGATCTCTGTTGACGCCTCTTCAGGGAACTGTTGAGCATAGTACAGGGTCCTATGATAGTCTTTTTCCCATCTGTCCTTTTGCCACATGAGCAGGATTTTCTGAAGGTCTAGCAGAGTGTCTGCCCAACTCACTGCTATGTTCCTCTCCCCGCAGAACCCCTTTAACTCCTCCATACTGTATTCCAACATATCATGTATGTTAAAGGCAGATTCCATTTTGGCAAGGCCTTAAAACCACAAGTGCAAAACAAGAGTCCTGGGCATCAGAGCTGAAGCACGAGTACACAATTCAAAATGACAATTTTAAGGAGAAATAAAAAAATCAGGAGAAATCCCAAAACACGTGATTGTCTAAAATGCAGAGTTTGTAGTGCAACCATGCATCACTGTGATACTGCGCAAAAGCAAGTCCTATCCTCACTGCTGACAACCAATGTTACAAATGGGATTTCTGGTTGGCTAGGGCATGTGCCTAAGCTCGGCAGAAACCACCACTCTAGTCAGGGCAAGGGAGTTACACACTGAAGATAACCCCTGCTCTCCCCCTTGGTAGCTTGGCAGAGCAGTCAGGCTTATCCCAGAGGCAATGTGCAAAGCGTTTGCGCAACACACTCACACAGCAGTGAAACACTAGGCACACCACAAAAGAAACTCCACACAACGTTATATAAAAATAGCGTTTGCATTATCCATAAAAACATATTAGAACACATCACATATTTTACCGTGCCACTAGGCACTTGTCATGACTTTACAGAGATTATATAAATCACTAGGCTAATCGGGCCACTTTCATAATCACATAAATCACACTTAGGGCGACCAGTAACTACTGGTAGGGTTACTCTTACCATAACACATTATGCCCAGACATCATCAGCAGTGCACTATAGTCAATACTTGTAGAGTGCACACACTAGAAAATCACCATCACAACACTGTACATATTTAGCAGGCCCTGAAGTGATACCCTTATTCCATCAAATGCAAGGAAACATTATTTGAATCATCACATCAGGGCATGAGCTGTAGCAGCTAGGTAAGGCACCCAAGAGACAGGAATCACCAATACATTATCATATGCATGTATACTACTGTCAACCTTATCATCACATAGGGCACGTAGCTCCTGGGCCCCTATTAGATACTATGCGGTAATTGGGTTTCCCTGTTCCCACAACGTAGGTTCTTGGGCCACCTGCCCACCTACAACAGGGAATACGGTACTTTACCCCGACACTCGAGTGCCCTTAATTGGTGGCCCACGGGACCGAGACAAGCAGGGAGGACGATGTGACTCCACGCTGTAAGTCAGCCCAGGCCCCTCACAAGTATCCCCAGCAAAGGCAGCTGCTGAAGATGAAAATGCCGGCGGCTCACTCAGCGCTCCGGTCGGGCCCCTCCAGGGCCGGGAAGGTGCGGAGCAAGTTTCACTTGAGCCAGGGCCTTCCGCCCTGGCTCGATGACCCTCGGCTGCCCGTAACCACTAGGTGCAGCTGCTCCTTTCCGTTCAAGTGGTAACGGCCGGCAGAGCCCGGAGCGAAGTCTCCGTCGGCTCTGCCCTCTTCGGCCCCGCCCTGCGTTGTGTGGCAGCCTGGGGCTACGTAGCAGAGCCCCAGCTGCAGCGATCAGGGACGATGCAAGATTATGAGAGGGAGAGCACTTCGTTCCTTCAGCTCTCCTCTCTCGTTGTCCAGCCACGCCAGGAGAATGCGGCGCTGCCCAAGCTCCAGGTCAAGTGAAAGCACTCCTCCCTCGTCACACAGAGCGAGCCCACTACAGGGACAGTCGGATGAGTTACAGACTCACCCAGCGCTCTCTGAGGATAATAACAGTAAAGCGCTCAGCTGGTCTCCACCATGGTGACAGGAACATGGAACATGCAGCGCTCACCAGCGCTACGTTCTCTCCAGCCCAGAGCAGCCCCCAGGAGCAGTCCACAGTGCTCCTTTCGTGCTGGACTCCTTTGAGAGCAAGGGGACACTCGGTTTGAGGAAAGCAGGCAGCAGGCCAGCACACAGGGTCCTTGGGCATAGATGCAGCCCCTCCAGCATATCAGCACACTAGACAAAGTCCCCATGGCGGCTCCCTGCCAGCACAGCAATCCTCTGGTCCCACTCAGTGTCTTCTCCTTCTTCAAGCAAGCTCCCCAACATGGGGTCACAGGCCCAGTACTTTTTGGGCATATGTCTTTGTTCTCCCCTGGCCCAGGGCCCTGAGCCCAGTCCAAACCAGTTCTGGGGGGCACTTGGCAAGTGCACAACACTCCTCATTGTAACTGTAGGCCCTGGCCCTAGACACACCAAAGGGGGGTGGAGCCATCATTGTGGAAGGCAGGCACAGCCCTATTCAGGTGCAGGTGCTACTCCTCCCACCACTCAAAATGCAGACCAGGCCTATTCAGCATAGCGCTGACTCATCCAGACTCTCTGGAGCCACTGCACCTCCCCAGCCCCTGTCACTCCAAGGCCAGACAGTCAATACACAACAGGCAGGCACAAAGACACATAGCACACAGAAAAGCCTACTTCTAAAAGTGGCATTTCTAAAATAGTGATAATAAATCCGTGAACACCAATATGCAGCATTTATCACCACTATTCCAAACATACCGAACTTGATCACGCTACCCCTCTCATGTCAGGAATTACCACTGAAGCACATACCAGGGAATCCCCAATGCATCCTTTTCAGAGGGCAGCCTCACAGCAGTGAGAAACCAAATAGGCTGTTTGTCACTACCAGGACATGCCACACAGTTAAGGCACATGTCCTAACTTTTACCTACACCGCACCCAGCCCATAGGGCTAGCTAGGGCCTACCTTAGGGGTGACTGATATGTAGTAAAAGGGGTGTCACAGATGTGGCAACCATTTTATGTGCCAAGTCACAACGGCAGTAACTTGCGCACGCAGGCCCTGCAGTGGCAGAGGCCTGAGACAGGTTTGAAATGCTACTTTGGTGGGTGGCACAAGCAGCGCTGCAAGCCCACCAGTAGCATTTAATTTACTGGCCCTGGGTATATGAGATACCACTGTACAAGGGAATGATTGGCAAATTAAATATGCCGAACAGGTGTAGACCAATCTTACCAAGTTTACAATAGAGAGCACATGCACTTTAGCACTTAACAGCAGTAAGTGCTCAGAGTCCTAAAACCACCAACAACGGGTCCAAAAAAATACAGGAGGAAGGCAAAAAGTTCTGGGATGACCCTGCAGAAAGGGCCAAGTCCAACAGCCACCCACTAAAGTAGCACTGTAAATCATGTTTTCGGGCCTGCCGCTGCAGCCGGGGGGTGCAGTTTTAGGCTGCCATTTCGACCTGGCAAAACAAGCCTTTTGCCAGGCCTAAACTTTCATTTTAATGCTAGTATGCCACCCCTACGGTAGGCCCTAAATGACCATATGGCAGGGTGAATGACATTTGAAAATTAGGGCATGTATAGTTAATGTTTCACATGCCCTCACAGTGAAAAAAATGCAAAAGTAATTTTTCAATGTGGCAAGGCTGGCTCTCCCACAAGAAAACACAGGGTTACACTATAACACTGATAGTGCTTACTTTCAGTTTGGAAGCAGCTAGAAAAATAAAATGGTTCAATGACTCATTTTAATAATAATTTAAAATCCAACTTAATAGTCAAGTCAGATTTTATATTACTATTTTGAAACAGACACTTTTAAAAAGTTGTCATTTTCCTGCCTAAGTCAAAAGGGGTCTTTCTGCCACTGTCCAGTGTCTGATAGCTCCCCTGTGTTAAGATGTGGATTGCTCCCAGACAGTCGGAAAAGGGCTGGGTGTGGAAAGGTCTTTTTCTTCCTTGAGCAGGATGGCCAGGAGGCTGTGCCCGGCCCCTTCCTGAGCTTCAAAGGATGCCTACCCTGTAACTGGCAGACGTAGCTCACACGGAGGCCTGCCTCTCTTTTGTCTTAATATTCCGCCTGGTTCCAAACCCAGTGAGAGGGTGGGACTGCCCCAAAACTGGTTTGGAGTGAGCTCAAGGAAGGGTTTGCCATTATCATAGTCACACCTCTGGGAGGATACTGGGATCTCTGACCAGGAGAAGAATGGTTCTTTATGTTAGATTTAGGCAGAGAGGGGCACTGTGGGATAGTTTACAGGAAAACACATGGGAAATACTGCTAAAGCGGGTATGCTCACCCCCTGAGAACCTTTACCCCATTGGCTACGGAGTGGCCAGATGTTTTTCCCCATCCAGAGGCTGGCACTGGGTATAAATGTGGCCTCCTCAGAATCCTCATCAGAACACTCCTATACCTGTGAAGAATCAGAGGAAAGACTTTCCTGCTGTCTGCAGAACATGAAGATGACTGACCTGCTTGTCTTATATCCAGGATTCCGGAAGTGACTGCAAGTGTCAGTTGGCTGACCTCATGTTTGAGCTACAGGGACACAACAAGCTTTCTTGCAGCTGCCCAGTACCAACTGGACCTGCCTGGCACCTTGCTTCTGGCCTCTGCTGGAGTAGGTCCTAACCCACTTTTAATAACTTTGCGTTATTATAATTTTATGCTTTGTGCTGCTTTGCAGGTGGGCGGGGGTGCTGTGCTCTCAGAGCAGGGCAGGGGAGGAGTGGCTTGCCCACTCCTAAGTGCGCAATGACTGTTTGGTCGGCCCTCTTGGGCCGCCCAAACTAGTCATGCGCACTTTCCCCGTTCTCCATGCAGGCTGCGTTACAGCCTGCGTGGAGAACATGCCCAGGCCCCCATTCCCTGGTTGAGCATCTAACCAGGATGCTCAAAACCAATCACAATGCTGCATTGCAGCGTTGTGATTGGTCAGGGGAGCCTGGGTGCTTACCAATCACAACGCTGCATTGCAGCATTGTGATTGGTCAGTGGGGGCTGCTGTGCTTCCTGTTCCTTGAGTTTCACGAGGAGAGCAGGAGCAGAAATGCTGGACCCGGCGTCAAGGTAAGTTTATTTTTTAATGTTTTTTTTATATTGGCCCCCCGTGTGACCCCTCCCCCCGCGCGACCTCTCCTGCGACCCCCTTGCACCCACCCCACTACCCACGAGCCATGCCGGCCACCACTGGTCTATGGAGGGACCCCCTCCGGCCCTGGGACACTGTTGATGGTCCCAGTGGCATATCGCTATAGAGGGAGGCCCTGGAGAGGACCCTGCAGGGCTGAAAACAGTGACGAGATGCCCCTCCCTCAAGATAGTTACCTAAGAAGGGTAAACCCAATACTAGTCTCTGGGACCTAGGTAAAGGACAGTACATAGGAACAGTGGTCCCAGAAAGGGATAATACAATATCAAAATCACAACATAATTACAATTTCAAAACTGCGACAAA
Source organism: Calotriton arnoldi (assembly GCA_963921515.1). Classification (NCBI taxonomy): domain Eukaryota; kingdom Metazoa; phylum Chordata; class Amphibia; order Caudata; family Salamandridae; genus Calotriton; species Calotriton arnoldi. Next base: position 1,230,550 of record CAWUFW010001129.1, on the reverse strand, counting down.
AGATTATTTGTTGCTCACAGTGTTTAATTCACACTGAGTATCAATCCGTTATTGACAAAGTTCACATATTATTGCAACCAGTGGTGTCCCTAGATAGGGATAAGAGGGGAAGGGTGGTTATGATTCAGGTGAGGGTAGGGTAGTGACTACAGATGTGTAGTGTGCATCAAAACAATATATCACTTAAAAAGCATGTGGCTCATTCTTCGAGCCTATTAGTCACAATTTGTATAAAAAAACTTTTATATAGCCATGGTTTCAAACATTAACACAGTACAAAATCTCTGTTGTTCAAGCTGGCTTGATTGTAAAATGTCGACGTTTCGACCCCAATGGATCAGTAGGCTGTTATATTCCTTACGGCGGGGTCTTCATCAGGACTGGAGTGTGTGGGGGTAGACGGGGTGGGATCTAGGGAAAAGCATGAAAATGTCTTTAATGAGTGCAGTCATGCAGATCAAGGTTAAGTCTATGGGGTAGAGAGAGCAGTCAATTACCATAAGTCGCCTCTGAAGAGGGGCTGAAGATATGTAGGGGCACGTGTGCCTCCTTGAGCGTGAGGGCGGAAAACGGCACCTATGGGGATAAGGTGCAGCGTAAATGTTGAAAATTCTGGGTTTTATTGCCAGAATTTCTGAAATAGGAAGGCAAAGGGTCACTTACTATATTGGTAGTTGTCTCCGTGTCATGCCGGATTAGTCGGCTGTCAATGACATATACAATAATCTGGAGGGAGACATAGAAAAGAAAAGGCTAAACAGGACCGTAAATTTTCAACATTGACGCTGCACCTTATCCCCATAGGTGCCTACTGATCCATTGGGGTCGAAACGTCGACATTTTACAATCAAGCCACCTTGAACAACAGAGATTTTGTACTGTGTTAATGTTTGAAACCATGGCTATATAAAAGTTTTTTGATACAAATTGTGACTAATAGGCTCGAAGAATGAGCCACGTGCTTTTTAAGTGATATATTGTTTTGATGCACACTACACATCTGTAGTCACTACCCTCCCTCACCTGAATCACAACCACCCTTCCCCTCTTATCCCTCCCTCAAGATGGCAGAAGGGCGCTAAAAGCCCTTTGGTGTGGGCTGGAACCTAAAGCAGCAGTGCGATCCCCATGAGGAGGGGATGACCCGGGGTGCCCCCCGATTGGCCTGGAACTGGGATTGCGGTGCTCCAGGCTTGTTGTAGACATGGAGCGGGCCCGTCTCCCAGGGTGTCCAGCCACAAGGCCCGGCTGCATGTGAGGAATGAAGCAGCAGCCGGGACGAGAGAGAAAGCGCACTTGGACGTACCCTACTCCACAGGTGGGAGCCAAACACTGCTCTGGGTCCCCTGGGGAGCTACTGAGAGACATGTAAGTGGGCCCCCACTCCAGAGATGGCTTCCATATCCCGTTTATGCTCCCCTTTGGAACGGGAGAGCCATGGATTGACATCCCCGGTGCACATGATGAGGGCCCGCAGGAGTTTGAGTGGCTGACGGGCCGCCGCATGGGACTGGCGCTCCCTCCCCCCATTGGATCCACTTGGGGATGCTGGAGGTGCCGTGGAGGAAAGGAGGTGAGCGGCATGGGGTTGTGACCGGCGCAGGGCCCATGACTGTCTAGGGAGCTCCGGTGGGGTATGCGACAGGAACACGACCTGGACTTCACTTGGAAGCCTGTGGAAGGGACTGTCACCTCCTCAGCTTCATCATGGTGAAACCCAGGTCCGATAAGACCCTTGTGATGAAGGGGCATTGTCCCAGCCCTATCATGGCATGGAGGAGAGTGAGGTGCCTAAACCTGGGTCCATAGGGGATGCCATAGCGAACCAGGTGGGCCAACTAGGGAAGCTATTGGGAGCCATCACAGAATTAAAATCCTCCTTGGAGGCCAAGATCGATAGGGTGGCCCTGGATCTGGGCCTGCTCTGGATGGAATATCAGAAGCTGGCCTCCAGGTTCACAGAGGTGGAGGACACAGAGGGGCAAGTGACCCCTGACATGGGTGAACTCAAAGCGCAGCTGCGGAATTTGGCTTCGGTGGTGGAGCGGCTGCATGAGAGAGCTGAAGATGTGGCGGGCCGCTCCCTCCACAACATCATATGGATGACAGGCCTGTCTGAACGAGTTGAGAGCTGTGGCGACAAATGATGGATGGAATGCTGAATAAATTAAACATTCTCCCCCAGTCAAGAGATCTGAGTTAAATCCATCGTTCTTTTGCTCACTATGCCACCCCAGTTTGGACCCCGTCATATGCAAATACGTCTTGACTCTGCTCCTCATGGGAGCAGTCCAGTCCAAACTGCCAAGCTGGATCCTCCTTGGACCAGAAACAAGCATCCTGGGACCAGTTTTGGGGTATATCACCCCTCATCGGCCAGGCTTAGCTTGAATCTAGTGGCACAGTGAGCAAGGGACCCACGTCTGGGCATACGCATCCCGCTTAGGGCGAAAAGTGCTGCAGCAACAAATGATGGACGAAATGCTGAATAAATCAAACATTCTTCCCCAGTCAAGAGATCTGGGTTTAATCCAATGTTCTTTTTCTCACTACGCCACTCCGGTTTGGACCCAGCCATATGCAAATCAGTCTTGACCCTTCCTCTCATGGGACCAGTCCAGCCCTAACTGCCAAGCCAGGTCCTCCCTGGACCGGAAACAAGCATCCTGGGATGGGTTTTGGGGTATATCATCTCTCATCAGCCAGGCTATCTTGAATCCAGTGGTCCAGCGAGCAAGGGACCCACATATCGGCTTACCCATCCCACTTAGGGTGAAAAGTGCTGCGGCAGGTCCTGATGAGGGATGATACCCCGAAACCGGTCCCAGGATGCTTGTTTACAGTTCAGTGAGGACCTGGCCTGTCAGTTCAGACTGGACTGTTTCCATGGGGAGCAGGGTCAAGACTGATTTGCATATGACTTGGTACAAACTAGAATGGCATGTTGGGCACAAAAAACGATGGATGTAGGCCCAGATATCTCTACTGGGTGTGAATGTTTGACATTGTTCAGCATTCCATCCATCAATTGTTCTTTTTGCATTTGTTACCATTGAGTGGGACGGGTATGCCCAGATGAGGGTCCCATGATCTCCATGCCACTGGAGTCAAGCTAGCCTGGCTGATGAGAGGTGATACCCTGAAACTGGTCCCAGGATGCTTGTTTCTGGTCCAGGGAGGACCTGGCATGGTAGTTCAGGCTGGACTGTTCCCATGGGGAGCAGGGTCAAGATTGATTTGCATATGGCTGGGAGCAAACTGGAATGGCATGGGGAGCAAAAAAAAAAAGATAGATTTAGGCCCAGATCTCTGTACTGGGGGTGAATATTTGACATTGTTCAGGATTCCATCCATCAATTGTTCTTTTAGAATTTGTCACCCCGAGTTGGATGGGTATTGGGATGGGTATGCCCAGACATGGGTCCCGTGCTCTCCATGCTACTAGAGTCAAGCCAGCTGGCTGATGAGGGGTGATACACCGAAACTGTTCCCAGGATACTTGTTTCCGGTCCAGGGAGGACCTGGCCCGGCAGTTTGGGTATTCTTCAGTTGAGATTGGAAGCCTGGATGAGAGGTTGATGGGATCAGGTTGAGGATCAAAGTTGTCATATATGGCTGTGATTTTGTTGCTGAAAAAGTCTGAGAGCTTGTTGCATAGTTATTGGGTATGGATGATGCTGCTGGCTATGGCTGCAGGTGTGGTGAAATCTTTGATGATGGAGAAGATTTCTGTGCTGCAGTTGGTGCTGGTGTTGATTCAGGGGCATATTAGCAAGACTGGCGATAAAATTATCGCCGTTTTAGCGGCAGGAAACTGCCGCTAAAACGGCGATAATGGGCTTGCTAATAAGCGTTATAGAATTCCAATAGAAGCCCAGGTTAGATGTGCAGGACATCTAACCTTGGCTTCTATTGGAATTCTATAACGCTTATTAGCAAGCCCATTATCGCCGCTTTAGCGGCAGTTTCCTGCCGCTAAAACGGCGATAATTTTATCGCCAGTCTTGCTAATATGCCCCTCAGTTTTTTAAAGACATCTTCTTGGTATCCCTGATTTGCTGGTGGTAGCGTCTCAAGGTGGATTTGAAAACCTACATGGCTCCCTGGATTGTTCTTCACCTGCGTCCCAGTTGCTTGCTGTGCCGCTTTGTCATCCTGAGTTTGTTTGTATACCAGCTGGCCTGAGTTCGTGTTCTTGCTGCTTGGCTTTATTTTTGAGGGACCAGGGTATTGCTACACTTGGTGATCCAGCAATTGAAGTTCTTGGTTGTCTTCCACTAGGTTGCAGGTAGGGGTGGGCATAACTGGCATAATTCAGTGTAGCGTAATCATGCAGAATTACCTGACAAAATGGGGAGAATTTCAGACCAAAATGGGCATGAAAATGCATTTTGTGCTAAGAAATAGCGCTAAATGCACAAGAATACAAAGAGCAAGAACAAGCAGTCGCTCGAGCTCACTAAATGTTCTCTAAACTAACTTACCCTTGGCATTTACCATTATTTTCTTGTCACAAAAGGCCCCCCTCGTGTCCAAAATTAGTTCGAGAAGGCATTTTGCGTTAAGAAATATCGCTAAATGTGCTGGTGTGGTAGGATTTTCCTTCCAACTTACTCCTACCATCAAGCACTATTTTCTTAGAGCAAAATGCACCCTCTCGTCCAAAATGGACGTGAGGATGCATTTTGCATTAAGAACTAGCGCTAAATGCAGCAGAAGATAAATAGCGAGCGTGTGCGGCCGCTTGCAGCTGCTAAATGTGCTCTTCCAGTAGAATTGTTTTCCCCCAAATTACTCTTAATTACATGAGCAGGCATACTCTTGTTCTTTTTGGTAATACCGCGTCACAGAGTAAAGCACAATTAATAATCGGAATCCGCCAGCGTAATTCAAATTACTCCTCCGGGGACTAGTTGCCGGTATGCTTGGAGTTGTTCTCAGAGAGGGAGGAAGCTGTCCAGCAGTGTGGGTGGGTCCAGCTACTTGCTGGATGAGGCCAAGGTTTCCAAGGCTTTCGAGGAGGGCGACTATGTTGGGGATCAGTGTAGTCCTCTAAGTGAAAGTTTAGGTTTCTTAGGAGGATAAAGGCACCAGTGTTGATGACAAATGAAGCAATGAAGTCCATGATGTTGCTGGGGACGTTGGCACATGGCCCTTGAGGTCTGTAGACCAGAGTGCCAGCCAGGCTGAAGTTGCTGTGCTCCGTATCTTGAAGGTGAGGTGCTCCATGCAGTTGGTTTCAGTGTCAGCAGTGGTGGGATAGATTCCTTGAAGATGATGATGGTTCTTCCTTTGAGCCTGTGTTGGCTGTCTTGTCTGACAATCTTGTACCCAGCGTGGACGGCCGTGTCGCTGTCCAGTGCTAATTCTGAGGTCAGTCATGTTTCCATGGGGAAGTGCAGATCTGGGCCGATGTCATCCAGAGGACCTAAATCACTGTTGTGTCTCTGCTGAGTAAGTGGGTGTTGAGGAGCATGCATGAGAGTGAGGAATGGAGAGATGGTTGTTTGAGCATGTGTGGGTGGGGTGTTGGATGCTCGTGGTGCAGTTGTGTTGTGTTGGAGCAGGGAGTGTGGGCATGTGTGTGCAGGAGAAGCAGCAGGAGGTGCAGGTGAATGCTCCCTATATGTTGCATGGTGTGGTGAGACAGCAACATAGAGTGCAGTGGCCGGGATTGAGGGTGTGGAGAGACGCAGCGCAGTAGCGGTGTGTAGCCGAAGGACCAGAGTTACTGGTGCTGGGCACAGTCCAGGCGTGGATGGGGCAGACGGACTTGCCGTTGGCACGCTCGCTGCACTCATCCACTGTGCCTCCATGCTGTGAATGGCGTTATGTAGTCCTGGGAGAAGGGAGGAGCACAGTGAGCAGTGGGTGGGGCTGGTAGGGGCATATGAGGCGGGAGAGTCGCAAAGGCGAGCGGTGCAAGGAGCAGTGGGGAGGAAGGAGTGGAAAAAGCAAGAAAAAGCTGTAAAAGTAAGATAAGTGCTACAGAGTTAGAGATGCAAAAAATGGAAAACAAGAGACAGTGGCCAAATAAGTCAGATTTTGAAAAGTGGCACAGTAAACAGGGCAGAAAGAGGCAAAAGGGAGAAAGGAAAAAAAAAAATACGGCGACAGTGATCAGAGTAGAGAAAACAGTGGCAAAATAGAAAAACTGTGGCAAAGCAAACAGAGCAGAAGTAAACAGGGCAGACGGAGGCAAAAGAGAACATTGGCAGAAATCAGACTAAGAGAGAACAGTGGCAAAGTAGAAGACAGCCGCACAGTACATAGGGCAGAAGGAGGCAAAAGAGACATGACTGGGAATAACCTGGCAGCCCAGAACATGGTAGTAGTCAGATGAAGAGAAAAAGAATGTAAAAATAAAAACAGTCTGAGATGGCAAGGGAGAAAGATAGTACTAGTGAGAGAGGAAGAGAGAGAGCGAGGCCGATGCCTCAATGCTGCAGCAGTGGACTATGAAAAGGCCATCTCTTTTCAGAGGACCAGACTCAGGTAAGTCTTAGGGGGGCTCGGGCTCTACACCTGCTTCAGCGTTGCTGAAAGCTTCAGCCTGTCATCTGCCCTGACTCACACTTCTCCAAATTATGCTCCACTGCAAGAAAATGGGTTACTGGTTGGAGGGGGCAGAACCCTGTTCAAGCAGCAACCACAATCCTTGTCAGGGTGAAGTCACAAGCAAACCCCAAATTAACCTGTGCTCAACCTTCTGGTAGCTTGGTACGGAGCAATCAGAATTTAACTTAGAGGCAATGTGTAAAGTATTTGTGCAACACTTCAAACAGTAATAATGTGAAAACATCACACAAAAAGGATCTAATAACAAGTTAGAAAAATAGAGTACATTTTAATAAATAAAACATACCAAAATGACAAAACTCCAATCCGTAGAACCGGAGATATGCAGGTTTATAGATGTCAGTGAAAATGGCACCACAAAGCGTCAACTGTGGATGTCTGGTTCAGCTGGACCAGGACAAAGTTACAAGTTCAGGCCAACTGTGATGGAGCACAAGACGGCTCAGGGACACTGTTAGGCCTGCTGAACAAGAGTGCTTTAAATCCTGTATGCGGAGCGTTGGGAGGTCTCGGGTCGAAGATGCGTAATGCAGTCAAGGTGATACGAAGTACGAGTCAGAGTTAAGTATGCAACATCAGTTCCGGGGGGAGCTGCTAGGCTGTGATGCGAAGTCCTGCATCGTCGTCGAGGATGCCATTCGACGAGGGGGCTTACGATGAAAAGTCCTGCATCGAGGATGCATCATGCACCAGCTGGTTCCAAAAAAGCTGTGAGGCTTGCGATGTGGAGTCCTGCATCTTCATCGAGGCTTGCGATGCGAGGGCCTGTATCAAGGCTATGTTATGCAGCGGCTGCGATGTGAGTTCTTTGCGGTGGGAAATTTCACGCAGCAGAGGCGATGTGTCTTTTCTGCTCAGGGTTGAGCCGCACAGCTTAGGAGATGCATTGTTTCTTCTGGGTCCACAGATGGACAGGCAGAGCACCTTCATGCCCCCTCCTGAGGGTCCAGGACTGGGGTGACATCACCTGGAAGGATATGTCTCACAATTGCAGAGTCCAGGTGCTGGTTACAAGAGATTAGCCCTTGGAGTCACTCTGGTGGTCCTGGGTACAGGTTGCAGGTCTGGTCCTTCTCACCCAGGCAAGAGGGCCGCAGGTCAGCACAGCAGGCAGCAGTCCTCCAGGGAAGTAGTCAAGCAGAGTGGCAGTACTTTCCGCAGCACAGCAGTAATTCGTCCTGGCAGAGTCTTCCACAGGTCAAGATGTGTACTGAAGAGTTGGTGTCTGAGTACGATATTTATACCTGGTGCCTCCTTTGAAGTGGGAGAAGCTTCTAGAGGCTTCCCTTTGAAGTGCACAGGTTTCCTGCCTTGGCTCCAGACTAACTACAGGAGGTATGCAATCCTTTATGTGAAGGCAAGACACAGCCTATTCAGGTGAAAGTGGTACTGTGCCTAGTTCCGTCCTCCAATCCTACCAGTGGTGGCCCATCCAGGCACACCTAAGATTTTTCTTGTGTGCGGCTGTCTAAGAGGAATGCACACAAAGAATAACCGCCAACAGCACCCAGTCATGTGACCTAGAGACAGGCTGCAGGCGCTAAATGGCTAAAGCAAGGAAAATGACAACTTTAAAAAAGCGGCATATTTGGGCGTTGGGCCCTTTTGAAACAGCTTGGTTGGGACTCCTTTAAATATATATAAAACCCTAGCTGTAATTGTTCATAAAATCTCTTTAAATTCAAGATCAAGTAAATGAATTGTCTTAACCTGTGTATTTATTATCTGTTATCTTGGCAATCAGTAGCGCAGAAAACTGAAGCTAGCTGGAACCGGAGAGAAGCTAAGCCCTGATGCAATCATTAAATAAAATATAAACTTTATAAGAGGACAGAAGGAAACCGATTTAATATGGAAGAGGATTCCTTGCAAAGCAAAATGAATGAGTTCTAATCTAAAAAGAATGGGAATTTAACCACTCAGTGTCCTGAGGAGAACCCAAAAGAAATAAGAGGTTTGAAACTCATTGACGGAAAACTTGGGTAGTGTCTTCCTTGGACGAAAGTCATACAGTAGACCTCCAAAAAGTCTTAAGAACTCACAAGTCTATTGTAAAATAACTGATCTAGAACCCCCAAGTGACCCTAATAGCAATAGGGTCACTGCATATATAATAATAGCAATTGCAACCTCTGCAATTTGTATATTATCAGACTAGTCATAACAGCCGTTTTGAATTTTATGTTATCATAGTATTAGTAATGTTAAAGTCAGTGCAGTGTTGTATAGCGCAATAATGTGTTTGTTGATTGAATGTGGTCTAACGGACATATGTAAGTGTATAGAAAATTGTACAGAAGATCATGAAATAACTGGTGATAAATACACAGGTTAAGACAATTAATTTACTTGACCTTGAATTTAAAGAGATTTTTTAACAATTACAGCGAGGGTAATTGGTTTTATATATGAAATTTCAAAAAGTGGAATTTTCAAAATTGTAATTCAAAACACAACTTTACCATGAAAGAGTATTTTCCGTTACAGATCTAAAGTTACCGAACATGAATGGTTTACCTGTTCCAGATTGTAAGTTATCCTTATTATATGTAATAAGGTAACTCCAATGTTATCCTATTGGAGAGGTAGGCCTTGCAATAGTGGAAAACTAATTTAAGACTTGTTTCACTACCAGGGCATGTGAAACTTAAAAGTACATGTCCTACATTTTAAATACATTGCACCCTTCCCGGTGGGCTGCTTGGGACATACCCTCAGAGTGACTTGTATGTATTAAAAAGGAAGGTTTGTGCCTGGCAAAAGGTTTATTTTGCCAGGCCGAAATGGCAGTTTCAAATGTGGCACAAAAAGTGCTGTAGGCCCACTATTATCATTTAATTTACAGGCCCTTGGTACATGTAGTAGCACTTTATTAGGGACTTGTAAGTAATTTAAATATCTCAATTGGGGATAAGCCAATGTTGCCATGTTTAAGGAGTGAGCACATGCACTTTAGCACCGGCTAGCAGTGGTGAAGTGTGCAGAGTCCTAAGGCCAACAAAACTAGATCAGAAATATATGGAAGAGTAAAGCAAAATGTTTAGGGAAAGACCGCCCTAAGGCTGACAGGTCTAACATCCACCATACATGCACACAAATTTTTCTCTGTGAAGAGGCATATCAGAAGTCTTTAACTAAGCCTCCAGTGAAAAACCAGAGCTACTCAGCAAAGAATACCTCCTTATCACTAATGAAGTACTAGTCCATCTTACAATCAAATCAGCAGAATCCAGGCCCAATTCAGTGATGTTGTTATATCCCGCATAGAGGCCCTAATGTAGATTCGTTCGTACATGCCCTAAAATTGACGTATTCATATTTACCCTAATATGGTCATATTCGTACTTGCCCAATTATGGTCATGGCCGCATATGCCCAATTATGGTCACAACTGTACATGTCCTATTATAGTATGATTCCTTATATAGGCATGCTCTTTCACCTACATTGGTCCCAGCTAGTACACAACGAGCTCTGAGGGCTGAACGTTATCTATCCTGTGGTTTTGAATGCAGCAGGGTTCTTCCAAACACAGGCCCACACTGTACTCATTAATTATGCATGGCTCTCTAAGAATACACCACCGGCATAATATGTATGTACAAAGTTCAACCCTGACGTCTTCCTCATGTCCAATACAAACCATACTGGGGACCGAGAATCTTCAGAGTATAAATATACCACATCTTGCCCCGGGTAGGCAGAGGGAACCAAGACTTCCATGCTGACACACTGACCAGAGACGCTGAGGATCCTGCATGCAGTCGCTCAAGCTGACAGTGGTCTGACACAACCCGGACGGGGTCCCACACTCTCTCTATTCAGGTATGGGAGGTCGACTAAATCCTAGGAGGATTCTTGGCCCTTAGCTTCTAAGACCTACACACATATGCTAGGTACACATAAGTACATCTAGGTAGGCATCGTAGGAGTACGCACATTTTGCATAATGCTTTTATATTCATGTATGTATCCATGATTATCGCAATATGGTAGAACTGTTCTATCCCTTTGCTTTTATCGTACTGCTGATAATATATCTCTGCTATTGCCTGCTGGTCTCTGCAGCACATATATTTTACATTAGAATAACAACTGTTCAATAAATTCTTATTGAAACGCCCGACTGTTTATTCTGTGTAACTCTCTGAGACAAACCGAATAAGTGAGCACGAGTGACTGAGCGAAAGGTAGTATATTGTTTCCACGGTTCTGAGGGATCAGGGTTGTCATGATCTAAGGTTGCCAGAAACTAATCTTTCCCCGATAAGAGGAGACACTAGTGGCACTGCGAGCTAGCTAAGGCAAACCAGGCTAACATATACGGTGGGGGTGCACGGAGTCAGTCTGCCACCAAGCCCGCAGTATATGTTATCCAAACGCGCAGGTCCTGCAGGGGTACTATAGGAGCTACACGACATGGCGCCTGATATTCAAGTTGATCTAGAATCTCCCTGACTTGTTTTTTAGCTTCCTGCTTTATAGGGTATTGCCTTTGAGCATTTGGGGAAACTTTTAACGGGATCACATGGTGGGTTGACTCCTCATCCCAACCAGCATGATTTTTGTACAATGCTGGAACTAGGGCAACCGCCCACTCCTGCGCATATGCATGTTTTAGGTGAATGGGAACGAGGTCGGAAAAGGCTGGAAAAATTATCGTTTCTCTCCTAGGGCACTCCATGACGAATGCAGGCGGCCAGTCTTGTTCTGCTAATAGAATGTCATAACCAGATGACAGATTTTTCCAAAAGAGACCTTTAACTTTTCTGTGCTTGTCCCCCTCCATCCGGAGTGTTATCTCATGTAACTTATGTGGGACACTTACCCGAGTATCAGGTGTTTCCACCGTGATATACTCACTCAACCCCGCTGTCACCAGAAATTCCTTCAGGTTCTGGCGAGCTATCGTTACTTCTGCCGCGCTGTCTAGCATCGTCAGAGCCCATTCCCCATTCAGAAGCTGTGTCCTCAGAATTCTCGGCATGTCTGATCTTGAGACCTGCTACCAGCATTTTGGTGATCATTTCTTACACAAGTCTATAACACCTAGAAATGTATTTGAGTACCACCAGTGGGAACACTGCCCAACACCTCCAAAAGGTAGTTCGCAAGCATTTGCACAGAAATTCACATACTTCGCAGGGTTTAACACATCCGACCCGAAGTCATTTTATTATAATGTGGCGAAAAATTCAGCTCAAAAAATTATGTTAACAAACACCAAACACATTTATTCTGCATCCTTCCTGAACCAGTTGTCTAAACAGGGTTTCGATCTATGGAAAGACACAATAGATTCCAAATCAATCTGGGGTTCTAGGGACTGGCAAGTCCAGGGAATAGAAGCACTTTTTAGAGCATGCATCATTCCGCAGCAGATTTTATTTCTGAATGAAACTGTGCAGCAAACAACCTGTCTTGGATTAGCCAAAGGCAAGGATATGAACACACCGGGGTTTCCAACTCCATCTCAGATGGGTGGGGGGCAGAATTCAACTACACAAGGGGTAGGATTAGATGACATTTTCCAGTACAACAGATCAGATCCTGATTGGACAGAATGGCTGGTTTGGCCCATTGACACAAACAAATGTCAACAGAGATTTATGAATACAACCGCAGGGTTTAGTATCCATAGGCCAGACCCACGCTATGTACAAAGACAACACCCAGGGGTAGTGACATCGTATAGTGTTGGGAAGTTGTGCCTTGATTGGCTAGAGACCTCAACACTGACAGAAGTAAAGCAACACTTGACCCTACTCACACCAGACATGGATCTTAGAGATTTTCTACTAGGACCCAAGAAACAACGTCAGAAACGTTTCATATATGCAGGCCTTTATGCCTACTACAATGAAAACTGGAAAATATCCCAACAAGAGGCGGCAGAAAGGATACGAGAGATAGACCGTATTAACTTAGAAAAGGCATTAGCAGTAGTGGATAATGGGTTAACTATTTTGACCTCCAGGATTTACTCATTAGGCAACATTGTGTCCTCGGCGATCGACATATTAGAACAAGATCTGGCCTTGTTACAACACGGGCAATCTCAGCTACGTTCTATTATGATGTTAAGCTGGATGCTGCAATCTTTGCGTGCAGGCTATGTGCCATGGCGTTTATAAACACCACGTCTCTGTTTTCAGAATACAATCTAACTGATAAACAGACAGAAATGGCACAAAGGGGAGCCAAATATACAATGCTGCGTATTGAGAAACTGGAAAGGTTACCATTCACTGTAGCCGAATCACCATCAACAGAATGGCTCATTCATGGCCAAATAACTCTGCCGGTCACTACTTTTCAGTTTCAATATTGCCTTGCGCAAAGGCAGGCAGGCAAATATGTAAAAATGGGTAAGGGATACATCAAGGAAACTTGGGAGTTACCATATAGATACCGATGCCGGAATGGGGATCGAGAAGTGTATCTGAGTGGTACAAACTGCAAGAACGCTTTGAGCGGTTCTCTCATGTGTCAGGATATTTCTCTACACGGAGCCTGCAGTGGTTCAGTGGCAAACTTATCTTGTCACATGTCAGGGACGCCAGCGGCCATGATCACGCCGGTTTTCCAGCTGCTCTCAAATGGGAGTTACTTAATGTTAAATGATCAAGGTTGTTGTGGGATGCTTCCGGGCGTCGCATATCTAGTGACTGTTAACTCCAGGGTTACTTGCTGTATGCAAGTATTGTTTCCGCCACTGAAAGCAGTCGGGGAGGCGCCGCTATGGCCTTCGCTGAATGTTTCTTTTATACAGTTTGATACTCTGAGCAGGTTGAAAGCCATGCTTTTACAGCAAACCGTGCCCTTAACCTCCGCTCGAGAAACCTATGAACTTCAAGTTGCAAGGACCTCGACTGAGATACAGGCACTCATATGTACAAACTGCCCCATTCATTTCGCAGAAATGGTGGGACGTATCTTTAACATGTCAGATACGAGCGGAATTGTACACCTATTTAAGACCATAGGGTCCGGACTGTTAAGCACCTTTCAGACAGTCCTCGGAGTAATCCCAAATTTTATACACTCCGTATTGGGAAGCGTATTTGGAGGATTCCCGCTCATTCTGTTCCTAATCGCAGGAATCCTGATTGTAATATTGCTGCCACGCAATGGACGGCCCACTTCCCGAGGGAATGGTGAACACGCTCCTGGAGCAGAAATACAGTGAACGCATGGTACAACTTCTGGGCATTTCTTGCCTGCGAGAACTCAATGCCTCCTGGTTTCTATCATTTAGACCAGTCTGGGTAGACTGCATCTTACCTGTGCTTCGATGCCTGTTCTGCGGAGAAGAATGCACGTTGGATCTTTGTCTGACATATCCATCAAATGCTCCTCCGGACACGGCTGCAATGCTGGACCCCATAAAGGCCCACGCTCTGCGTTGTCCTCAGCGGCTTCCGATTCTGATGAATGCATTCCTGGAGAATCCACAGGTGCTGTTCGCTCCTGCTGGGTTAGGCGACTCTGCCATAGGCACCCAGGTTACAACTGCCGCACAAGCTGCTGCAGCACCGACTGTTGGCAGTACTACATTCCATCTCTGTGCGATTGACGTTCTCTGTGAAGCGTTGGATTTGTCATCTACAGCAGCTAACACCGATAATATTGAGCTTCCCAGCCAGGACGCGTAATCTTGAATTGGCTCATCATGTCCTGGGAAAGAATTCGGCTTCTACACTCGTTTCAAAATAAACGATCTAAATTTGGAAAAAAAATTCTATGTTGACACTTTTGCTTGAGAAAAGCATGGCCTTCTCCTGCTTATGGTAATATAACTTCTATAGAGAGACGCTTTTGACTTTTTTAAGTGGCAACTGGAAAAACTGAATTTGAACTTTTTTTTTTTTTTTACACTTCAAATTTTAAAGATTTTTTCAGAACCATGTTTTTACTTGCTTTAAAAAATTTTTTTTTTAAATTGTCCAGATTTTAAGTATGGTCATTTTTATCCAGTTCGGAAGAGGAGTGGGTGTTATATCCCGCATAGAGGCCCTAATGTAGATTCGTTCGTACATGCCCTAAAATGGACGTATTCATATTTACCCTAATATGGTCATATTCGTACTTGCCCAATTATGGTCATGGCCGCATATGCCCAATTATGGTCACAACTGTACATGTCCTATTATAGTATGATTCCTTATATAGGCATGCTCTTTCACCTACATTGGTCCCAGCTAGTACACAACGAGCTCTGAGTGCTGAACGTTATCTATCCTGTGGTTTTGAATGCAGCAGGGTTCTTCCAAACACAGGCCCACACTGTACTCATTAATTATGCATGGCTCTCTAAGAATACACCACCGGCATAATATGTATGTACAAAGTTCAACCCTGACGTCTTCCTCATGTCCAATACAAACCATACTGGGGACCAAGACTCTTCAGAGTATAAATATACCACATCTTGCCCCGGGTAGGCAGAGGGAACCGAGACTTCCATGCTGACACACTGACCAGAGACGCTGAGGCTCCTGCATGCAGTCGCTCAAGCTGACAGTGGTCTGACACAACCCGGACGGGGTGTCCAACTCGAGACCAGGACGGGGTCCCACACTCTCTCTATTCAGGTATGGGAGATCGACTAAATCCTAGGAGGATTCTTGGCTCTTAGCTTCTAAGACCTACACACATATGCTAGGTACACATAAGTACATCTAGGTAGGCATCGTAGGAGTACGCACATTTTGCATAATGCTTTTATATTCATGTATGTATCCATGATTATCGCAATATGGTAGAACTGTTCTATCCCTTTGCTTTTATCGTACTGCTGATAATATATCTCTGCTATTGCCTGCTGGTCTCTGCAGCACATATATTTTACACTAGAATAACAACTGTTCAATAAATACTTATTGAAACGCCCAACTGTTTATTCTGTGTAACTCTCTGAGACAAACCGAATAAGTGAGCACGAGTGACTGAGCGAAAGGTAGCATATTGTTTCCACGGTTCTGAGGGATCAGGGTTGTCATGATCTAAGGTTGCCAGAAACGAATCTTTCCCCGATAAGAGGAGACACTAGTGGCACTGCGAGCTAGCTAATGCAAACCAGGCTAACATATACGGTGGGGGTGCACGGAGTCAGTCTGCCACCAAGCCCACAGTATATGTTATCCAAACGCGCAGGTCCTGCAGGGGTACTATAGGAGCTACACGACATGGCACCTGATATTCAAGTTGATCTAGAATCTCCCTGACTTGTTTTTTAGCTTCCTGCTTTATAGGGTATTGCCTTTGAGCATTTGGGGAAACTTTTAACGGGATCACGTGGTGGGTTGACTCCTCATCCCAACCAGCATGATTTTTGTACAATGCTGGAGCTAGGGCAACCGCCCACTCCTGCGCATATGCATGTTTTAGGTGAATGGGAATGAGGTCGGAAAAGGCTGGAAAAATTATTGTTTCTCCCCTAGGGCACTCCATGACGAATGCAGGCGGCCAGTCTTGTTCTGCTAATAGAATGTCATAACCAGATGACAGATTTTTCCAAAAGAGACCTTTAACTTTTCTGGGCATGTCCCCCTCCATCTGGAGTGTTATCTCATGTAACGTATGTGGGACACTTACCCGAGTATCAGGTGTTTCCACCGTGATATACTCACTCAACCCCGCTGTCACCAGAAATTCCTTCAGGTTCTGGCGAGCTATTGTTACTCTGCCGCGCTGTCTAGCATCGTCAGAGCCCATTCCCCGTTCAGAAGCTGTGTCCTCAGAATTCTCGGCATGTCTGATCTTGAGACCTGCTACCAGCATTTTGGTGATCATTTCTTACACAAGTCTATAACACCTAGAAATGTATTTGAGTACCACCAGTGGGAACACTGCCCAACACCTCCAAAAGGTAGTTCGCAAGCATTTGCACAGAAATTCACATACTTCGCAGGGTTTAACACATCCGACCCAAAGTCATTTTATTATAATGTGGCGAAAAATTCAGCTAAAAAAATTATGTTAACAAACACCAAACACATTTATTCTGCATCCTTCCTGAACCAGTTGTCTAAACAGGGTTTCGATCTATGGAAAGACACAATAGATTCCAAATCAATCTGGGGTTCTAGGGACTGGCAAGTCCAGGGAATAGAAGCACTTTTTAGAGCATGCATCATTCCGCAGCAAATTTTATTTCTGAATGAAACTGTGCAACAAACAACCTGTCTTGGATTAGCCAAAGGCAAGGATATGAACACACTGGGGTTTCCAACACCATCTCAGATGGGTGGGGGGCAGAATTCAACTACACAAGGGGTAGGATTAGTTGACATTTTCCAGTACAACAGATCAGATCCTGATTGGACAGAATGGCTGGTTTGGCCCATTGACACAAACAAATGTCAACAGAGATTTATGAATACAACCGCAGGGTTTAGTATCCATAGGCCAGACCCACGCTATGTACAAAGACAACACCCAGGGGTAGTGACATCGTATAGTGTTGGGAAGTTGTGCCTTGATTGGCTAGAGACCTCAACACTGACAGAAGTAAAGCAACACTTGACCCTGCTCAAACCTGACATGGATCTTCGAGATTTTCTACTAGGACCCAAGAAACAACGTCAGAAACTTTTCATATATGCAGGCCTTTATGCCTACTACAATGAAAACTGGAAAATATCCCAACAAGAGGCCGCAGAAAGGATACGAGAGATAGACCGTATTAACTTAGAAAAGGCATTAGCAGCAGTGGATAATGGGTTAACTACTTTGACCTCCAGGATTTACTCCTTAGGCAACATTGTGTCCTCGGCGATCGACATATTAGAGCAAGATCTGGCCTTGTTACAACACGAGCAATCTCAGCTACGTTCTATTATGATGTTAAGCTGGACGCTGTAATCTTTGCGTGCAGGCTATGTGCCATGGCGTTTTATAAACACCACGTCTCTGTTTTCAGAATACAATTTAACTGATAAACAGACAGAAATGGCACAAAGGGGAGCCAAATATACAATGCTGCGTATTGAGAAACTGGAAAGGTTACCATTCACTGTAGCCGAATCACCATCAACAGAATGGCTCATTCATGGCCAAATAACTCTGCCGGTCACTACTTTTCAGTTTCAATATTGCCTTGCGCAAAGGCAGGCAGGCAAAAATGTAAAAATGGGTAAGGGATACATCAAGGAAACTTGGGAGTTACCATATAGATACCGATGCCGGATTGGGGATCGAGAAGTGTATCTGAGTGGTACAAACTGCAAGAACGTTTTGAGCGGTTCTCTCATGTGTCAGGATATTTCTCTACACGGAGCCTGCAGTGGTTCAGTGGCAAACTTATCTTGTCACATGTCAGGGACACCAGCGGCCATGATCACGCCGGTTTTCCAGCTGCTCTCAAATGGGAGTTACTTAATGTTAAATGATCAAGGTTGTTGTGGGATGCTTCCGGGCGTCGCATATCTAGTGACTGTTAACTCCAGGGTTACTTGCTGTATGCAAGTATTGTTTCCGCCACTGAAAGCAGTCGGGGAGGCGCCGCTATGGCCTTCGCTGAATGTTTCTTTTATACAGTTTGATACTCTGAGCAGGTTGAAAGCCATGCTTTTACAGCAACCCGTGCCCTTAACCTCCGCTCGAGAAACCTATGAACTTCAAGTTGCAAGGACCTCGACCGAGATACAGGCACTCATACGTACAAACTGCCCCATTCATTTCGCAGAAATGGTGGGACGTATCTTTATCATATCAGATACGAGCGGAATTGTACACCTATTTAAGACCATAGGGTCCGGACTGTTAAGCACCTTTCAGACAGTCCTCGGAGTAATCCCAAATTTTATACACTCCGTATTGGGAAGCGTATTTGGAGGATTCCCGCTCAGACTGTTCCTAATCGCAGGAATCCTGATTGTAATATTGCTGCTGTGCAATGGATGGCCCACTTCCCGAGGGAATGGTGAACACGCTCCTGGAGCGGAAATACAGTGAACGCATGGTACAACTTCTGGGCATTTCTTGCCTGCGAGAACTCAATGCCTCCTGGTTTCTATCATTTAGACCAGTCTGGGTAGATTGCATCTTACCTGTGCTTCGATGCCTGTTCTGCGGAGAAGAATGCACGTTGGATCTTTGTCTGACATATCCATCAGCTGCGCCTCCGGACACAGCTGCAATGCTGGACCCCATAAAGGCCCACGCTCTGCGTTGTCCTCAGCGGCTTCCGATTCTGATGAATGCATTCCTGGAGAATCCACAGGTGCCATTCGCTCCTGCTGGGTTAGGCGACTCTGCCACAGGCACCCAGGTTACAACTGCCGCACATGCTGCCGCAGCACCGACTTTTGGCAGTACTACATTCCATCTCTGTGCGATTGACGTTCTCTGTGAAGCGTTGGATTTGTCATCTACAGCAGCTAACATCGATAATATTGAGCTTCCCAGCCAGGACGCGTAATCTTGAATTGGCTCATCGTGTCCTGGGAAAGAATTCGGCTTCTACACTCGTTTCAAAATAAGCAATCTAAATTTGGAACATTTTTTCTATGTTGACACTTTCGCTTGAGAAAAGCATGGCCTTCTACTGCTTATGGTAATATAACTTCTATAGAGAGACGCTTTTGACTTTTTTAAGAAGCAACTGGAAAAGCTGAATTTGAACTTTTTTTTTTTTTACACCTCAAATTTTAACGATTTTTTCAGAACCATGTTTTTACTTGCTTTAAAAAATTTTTTTTTTAATTGTCCAGATTTTAAGTATGGTCATTTTTATCCAGTTCGAAAGAGGAGTGGGTGTTATATCCCGCATAAAGGCCCTAATGTAGATTCGTTCGTACATGCCCTAAAATGGACGTATTCATATTTACCCTAATATGGTCATATTCGTACTTGCCCAATTATGGTCATGGCCGCATATGCCCAATTATGGTCACAACTGTACATGTCCTATTATAGTATGATTCCTTATATAGGCATGCTCTTTCACCTACATTGGTCCCAGCTAGTACACAACGAGCTCTGAGTGCTGAACGTTATCTATCCTGTGGTTTTGAATGCAGCAGGGTCCTTCCAAACACAGGCCCACACTGTACTCATTAATTATGCATGGCTCTCTAAGAATACACCACCGGCATAATATGTATGTACAAAGTTCAACCCTGACGTCTTCCTCATGTCCAATACAAACCATACTGGGGACCGAGACTCTTCAGATTCTAAATATACCACATCTTGCCCCGGGTAGGCAGAGGGAACCGAGACTTCCATGCTGACACACTGACCAGAGACGCTGAGGCTCCTGCATGCAGTCGCTCAAGCTGACAGTGGTCTGACACAACCCAGACGGGGTGTCCAACTCGAGACCAGGACGGGGTCCCACACTCTCTCTATTCAGGTATGGGAGGTCGACTAAATCCTAGGAGGATTCTTGGCTCTTAGCTTCTAAGACCTACACACATATGCTAGGTACACATAAGTACATCTAGGTAGGCATCGTAGGAGTACGCACATTTTGCATAATGCTTTTATATTCATGTATGTATCCATGATTATCGCAATATGGTAGAACTGTTCTATCCCTTTGCTTTTATCGTACTGCTGATAATATATCTCTGCAATTGCCTGCTGGTCTCTGCAGCACATATATTTTACATTAGAATAACAACTGTTCAATAAATACTTATTGAAACGCCCGTCTGTTTATTCTGTGTAACTCTCTGAGACAAACCGAATAAGTGAGCACGAGTGACTGAGCGAAAGGTAGCATATTGTTTCCACGGTTCTGAGGGATCAGGGTTGTCATGATCTAAGGTTGCCAGAAACGAATCTTTCCCCGATAAGAGGAGACACTAGTGGCACTGCGAGCTAGCTAATGCAAACCAGGCTAACATATACGGTGGGGGTGCACGGAGTCAGTCTGCCACCAAGCCCGCAGTATATGTTATCCAAACGCGCAGGTCCTGCAGGGGTACTATAGGAGCTACACGACATGGCGCCTGATATTCAAGTTGATCTAGAATCTCCCTTACTTGTTTTTTAGCTTCCTGCTTTATAGGGTATTGCCTTTGAGCATTTGGGGAAACTTTTAACAGGATCACGTGGGGGGTCGTCTCCTCATCCCAACCAGCATGATTTTTGTACAATGCTGGAGCTAGGGCAACCGCCCACTCCTGCGCATATGCATGTTTTAGGTGAATGGGAACGAGGTCGGAAAAGGCTGGAAAAATTATCGTATCTCCCGTAGGGCACTCCATGACGAATGCAGGCGGCCAGTCTTGTTCTGCTAATAGAATGTCATAACCAGATGACAGATTTTTCCAAAAGAGACCTTTAACTTTTCTGGGCATGTCCCCCTCCATCTGGAGTGTTATCTCATGTAACGTATGTGGGACACTTACCCGAGTATCAGGTGTTTCCACCGTGATATACTCACTCAACCCCGCTGTCACCAGAAATTCCTTCACGTTCTGGCGAGCTATTGTTACTCTGCCGCGCTGTCTAGCATCGTCAGAGCCCATTCCCCGTTCAGAAGCTGTGTCCTCAGAATTCTCGGCATGTCTGATCTTGAGACCTGCTACCAGCATTTTGGTGATCATTTCTTACACAAGTCTATAACACCTAGAAATGTATTTGAGTACCACCAGTGGGAACACTGCCCAACACCTCCAAAAGGTAGTTCGCAAGCATTTGCACAGAAATTCACATACTTCGCAGGGTTTAACACATCCGACCCAAAGTCATTTTATTATAATGTGGCGAAAAATTCAGCTCAAAAAATTATGTTAACAAACACCAAACACATTTATTCTGCATCCTTCCTGAACCAGTTGTCTAAACAGGGTTTCGATCTATGGAAAGACACAATAGATTCCAAATCAATCTGGGGTTCTAGGGACTGGCAAGTCCAGGGAATAGAAGCACTTTTTAGAGCATGCATCATTCCGCAGCAGATTTTATTTCTGAATGAAACTGTGCGGCAAACAACCTGTCTTGGATTAGCCAAAGGCAAGGATATGAACACACCGGGGTTTCCAACACCATCTCAGATGGGTGGGGGGCAGAATTCAACTACACAAGGGGTAGGATTAGATGACATTTTCCAGTACAACAGATCAGATCCTGATTGGACAGAATGGCTGGTTTGGCCCATTGACACAAACAAATGTCAACAGAGATTTATGAATACAACCGCAGGGTTTAGTATCCATAGGCCAGACCCACACTATGTACAAAGAAAACACCCAGGGGTAGTGACATCGTATAGTGTTGGGAAGTTGTGCCTTGATTGGCTAGAGACCTCAACACTGACAGAAGTAAAGCAACACTTGACCCTGCTCACACCTGACATGGATCTTAGAGATTTTCTACTAGGACCCAAGAAACAACGTCAGAAACGTTTCATATATGCAGGCCTTTATGCCTACTACAATGAAAACTGGAAAATATCCCAACAAGAGGCCGCAGAAAGTATACGAGAAATAGACCGTATTAACTTAGAAAAGGCATTAGCAGTAGTGGATAATGGGTTAACTACTTTGACCTCCAGGATTTACTCCTTAGGCAACATTGTGTCCTCGGCGATCGACATATTAGAACAAGATCTGGCCTTGTTACAACACGGGCAATCTTAGCTACGTTCTATTATGATGTTAAGCTGGACGCTGCAATCTTTGCGTGCAGGCTATGTGCCATGGCATTTTATAAACACCACGTCTCTGTTTTCAGAATACAATTTAACTGATAAACAGACAGAAATGGCACAAAGGGGAGCCAAATATACAATGCTGCGTATTGAGAAACTGGAAAGGTTACCATTCACTGTAGCCGAATCACCATCAACAGAATGGCTCATTCATGGCCAAATAACTCTGCCGGTCACTACTTTTCAGTTTCAATATTGCCTTGAGCAAAGGCAGGCAGGCAAATATGTAAAAATGGGTAAGGGATACATCAAGGAAACTTGGGAGTTACCATATAGATACCGATGCCGGAATGGGGATCGAGAAGTGTATCTGAGTGGTACAAACTGTAAGAACGCTTTGAGCAGTTCTCTCATGTGTCAGGATATTTCTCTACACGGAGCCTGCAGTGGTTCAGTGGCAAACTTATCTTGTCACATGTCAGGGACCCCAGCGGCCATGAACACGCCGGTTTTCCAGCTGCTCTCAAATGGGAGTTACTTAATGTTAAATGATCAAGGTTGTTGTGGGATGCTTCCGGGCGTCGCATATCTAGTGACTGTTAACTCCAGGGTTACTTGCTGTATGCAAGTATTGTTTCCGCCACTGAAAGCAGTCGGGGAGGCGCCGCTATGGCCTTCGCTGAATGTTTCTTTTATACAGTTTGATACTCTGAGCAGGTTGAAAGCCATGCTTTTACAGCAACCCGTGCCCTTAACCTCCGCTCGAGAAACCTATGAACTTCAAGTTGCAAGGACCTCGACCGAGATACAGGCACTCATACGTACAAACTGCCCCATTCATTTCGCAGAAATGGTGGGACGTATCTTTAACATGTCAGATACGAGCGGAATTGTACACCTATTTAAGACCATAGGGTCCGGACTGTTAAGCACCTTTCAGACAGTCCTCGGAGTAATCCCAAATTTTATACACTCCGTATTGGGAAGCGTATTTGGAGGATTCCCGCTCATTCTGTTCCTAATCGCAGGAATCCTGATTGTAATATTGCTGCTACGCAATGGACGGCCCACTTCCTGAGGGAATGGTGAACACGCTCCTGGAGCGGAAATACAGTGAACGCATGGTACAACTTCTGGGCATTTCTTGCCTGCGAAAACTCAATGCCTCCTGGTTTCTATCATTTAGACCAGTCTGGGTAGACTGCATCTTACCTGTGCTTCGATGCCTGTTCTGCGGAGAAGAATGCACGTTGGATCTTTGTCTGACATATCCATCAGATGCGCCTCCGGACACGGCTGCAATGCTGGACCCCATAAAGGCCCACGCTCTGCGTTGTCCTCAGCGGCTTCCGATTCTGATGAATGCATTCCTGGAGAATACACAGGTGCCGTTCGCTCCTGCTGGGTTAGGCGACTCTGCCACAGGCACCCAGGTTACAACTGCCGCACAAGCTGCCGCAGCACCAACTGTTGGCAGTACTACATTCCATCTCTGTGCGATTGACGTTCTCTGTGAAGCGTTGGATTTGTCATCTACAGCAGCTAACACCGATAATATTGAGCTTCCCAGCCAGGACGCGTAATCTTGAATTGGCTCATCGTGTCCTGGGAAAGAATTCGGCTTCTACACTCGTTTCAAAATAAACAATCTAAATTTGGAACATTTTTTCTATGTTGACACTTTCGCTTGAGAAAAGCATGGCCTTCTCCTGCTTATGGTAATATAACTGCTATAGAGAGGTGTTTTTGACTTTTTTAAGTGGCAACTGGAAAAGCTGAATTTGAACTTTTTTTTTTTTTTTTACATCTCAAATTGTAACGATTTTTTCAGAACCATGTTTTTACTTGCTTTTAAAAAAATGTTTTTAAATTGTCCAGATTTTAAGTATGGTCATTTTTATCCAGTTCGGAAGAGGAGTGGGTGTTATATCCCGCATAGAGGCCCTAATGTAGATTCGTTCGTACATGCCCTAAAATGGACATATTCATATTTACCCTAATATGGCCATATTCGTACTTGTCCAATCCTGGTCATGGCCGCATATGCCCAATTATGGTCACAACTGTACATGTCCTATTATAGTATGATTCCTTATATAGGCATGCTCTTTCACCTACATTGGTCCCAGCTAGTACACAACGAGCTCTGAGGGCTGAACATTATCTATCCTGTGGTTTTGAATGCAGCAGGGTTCTTCCAAACACAGGCCCACACTGTACTCATTAATTATGCATGGCTCTCTAAGAATACACCACCGGCATAATATGTATGTACAAAGTTCACCCCTGACGTCTTCCTCATGTCCAATACAAACCATACTGGGGACCGAGACTCTTCAGAGTATAAATATACCACATCTTGCCCCGGGTAGGCAGAGGGAACCGAGACTTCCATGCTGACACACTGACCAGAGACGCTGAGGCTCCTGCATGCAGTCGCTCAAGCTGACAGTGGTCTGACACAACCCGGACGGGGTGTCCAACTCGAGACCAGGACGGGGTCCGACACTCTCTCTATTCAGGTATGGGGGTTCGACTAAATCCTAGGAGGATTCTTGGCTCTTAGCTTCTAAGACCTACACACATATGCTAGGTACACATAAGTACATCTAGGTAGGCATCGTAGGAGTACGCACATTTTGCATAATGCTTTTATATTCATGTATGTATCCATGATTATCGCAATATGGTAGAACTGTTCTATCCCTTTGCTTTTATCGTACTGCTGATAATATATCTCTGCTATTGCCTGCTGGTCTCTGCTGCACATATATTTTACACTAGAATAACAACTGTTCAATAAATACTTATTGAAATGCCCGACTGTTTATTCTGTGTAACTCTCTGAGACAAACCGAATAAGTGAGCACGAGTGACTGAGCGAAAGGTAGTATATTGTTTCCACGGTTCTGAGGGATCAGGGTTGTCATGATCTAAGGTTGCCAGAAACAAATCTCTCCCCGATAAGAGGAGACACTAGTGGCACTGCGAGCTAGCTAATGCAAACCAGGCTAACATATACGGTGGGGGTGAGGAGTCAGTCTGCCACCAAGCCCGCAGTATATGTTATCCAAACGCGCAGGTCCTGCAGGGGTACTATAGGAGCTACATGACAATGTGTTTGAAGAAGCTTGTACAATCGGCTACTTAACGCAACATCTATGCTAACTCCACTGGCTGCAGCCCCAGCCTGCTTTCGAACCAGTGGCCACAATCAACACTGGTACTGGAAAGAGTACTGACTGTATTCACAGACAGTGGAGTAAAAAAGCCAGATGCATAAATATTCTTCCCAAATGCCAACAATGGGACCCTTTAAACAGGTCTGCTACAGGCATCTTGGGCAAAACTTCAGAGACATTATGGGCATCGGCTTCCCCGGTAGAGTGAAAAAAGCCTGTCACAAGAAAGCAATGTATGCACCGTAGGCAACTGAGAGTCTGATGGGTGCAACCACAGTCACTGCAGTGTCTGGTGTTTTCAGACCATTTGCATTGTGAAGATAACTCTCTTCATCTTCTTCAGAGGAGACATAATTTGACACTGCAAAGTGGAACACCCCATCAAATGCTAAAGGTCGTAATGTCCCCCACAAGGTGAAGACTACTCATCACAATTCACAATTATCACTCCAAGGTTTCGTGCATTCTCTGCCGGTGGTGGGTGCGAGCGGGATTGTCGTTGGCTTTGTCATGAGCACGAAAGAGGGTTCCCTGGGCATCGCCAGTCGCCTTAATGTAACCACTATTGTATGCTGTTTCAAACACAGCGTCCTGGGACGGCCCTCTAGAGCTAAAGTCTCGGCTTCCAGCAACGCTCCCATCTCCAGTCTCTCCAATCTCTTTCCTGTGTTCACATTCAGCCACTTTTCCTACCTATGTCTTTAAAATCTTAGCCTCAGTCTTTCATTTCTTCATTTATCTTTCCAGGTTTGTTCTTTCTCTTTGTTTTGCTCTGTTCTTTTTCTGCCTCCTGTATATAGTGACACATAGTCAAATGGGGGCATTGCCGCAGGATTTTCTATCTTGCAACAGTAAATCACTATGGCCCTTATTACGATGTCGGGCGGACCGCCACCGATAGGCCGTCGGTGGTGGTCCGCCCGACAGCTAGGTGTAGGAAGGTGGAATCTGACTATATGGTTGCCCCCACTTTTTTTATGGTGTTTTGCTGGTTTATGACTTAGTTGGACTGGGATCCTGCTATTCAGGGCCCCAGTCTATCTGCTTTCTCTGTAAAAAGGTTTCCATGTGCCTTAGGCACATCACTGATTGGAATCTGGAGTGCCCTTATAAGTCCCTAGTATATGGTATACTATGTACCAAGGGCATAGGTACCTCAGAGGCCTGCCTGGGGCTGCAGCATGTATTATGCCACCCCTGGAAGGCCATCCAAACTGACACCACAGGTCTGCTACTGCAGCCTGGGTAAGGTGGTGCATGCACCCCTTACTGTGATATAGGTTACCTATATCACTAAATACATACACACATATAAACCTATAAGTCACTCCTAAGGCAGGCCTTATCAATCCTAAAGGCAGAGTGCATGGTTCCTATGTGAGAGGGTGCCCCTGCATGAGCAGGGCCCCTCTACAGCGTTCGGAGACCATCTCTGATGCTGTTTGTAGTGCAGCCTGACCATATACTCTTAAGCGCATTATATCCTCGCGGTAAAATGCTAACTTTGGAATGGCTGCACCTAAACATGTTGTGTTTGGTGTCAAACATCTTGGAATACTACCCCCCGCCAATCCTGGCGGCGGGGGTAGCATTCCACCCTTCTAGAGGGAAAGACATGTTAACTCTGGCTTACCCGGTAACTTCTTTCTGAAGCCCTGGCATCACAAAATGGATGCTGCTGCCACAGACACAAGTCTGGCCTCCTGCTGCTGGACGAAACTCCGGCAGGGGAGGCCTGGACAATAGGTTTCCTGTTGCAGGGAGGTGTGACCACCTCCCCAGACAGGATAATGTGTATTGGGGCTGGGTGGGTGCACTCTTAGAGTGCTTTGAAGTCCTGCACTGGGGGAGCAAAAGGCTCCTCTGTGCATATGCCAGTTCAAACCAGCTCAGGGGCTACCTGCCCCTGCTCTGGCGCGAAACTGGACAAAGGGAAGTGGGTGTAGCCACCCCTCCCTTGACCCTCCCATAGGTGGGGTCATAGAGTTAGTCCCTCCCTGTTTTACTGGTTAAAATGGGGAACCCTTGCCACAGCAAGATTAGATATCCCTGGACTAAACTTGGAAACTGAATCCTGGACCTTCGACGCTCTACATCACGATTAGAGGACTGAAGAATCTCCCTTGGAGTCAAGGAGTGACTCCCCTGCTTGGCAGGCACCAAAAACGACAACGACGGTCGCAAACTACGCCGCTCCCGCCGGAGTCCGAAGTCCCTGCAGCCCAAGAAGTGGATTTCCTCACTTCTCCAAGGCCATCGTGAGTCCCCAGCGAAGCTGAGGCAAGTGGACCCCACGAGTGACAAGGAACCGCGACCCCTGGGTACCGTGCACTATTGTCAAGTGCAACCCCTTCTCAATATTCTACGAACTTGTGCTTTGGATCACGTGTGGTCCCGGCCTCCAGCAGGAATCCCTCCGAAGATCAGAGGCCTACATCGTCCCGAGTGACCGTGGGCCCCTGTTGAGTGATTCCGCCCGAGGTGTCTTTGCGATCCCTTGCCAGCCGGCTCAGGGGTCCCCAGAAGACTTTCTAAAGAAACCAAAGGGCTCCCCTGGTTGCTCCAGGCCTGCCCTAACTTACCCTCGCTGGGTGAGTTCCCCAGACCTTGCTGGTCTGCGCCATCGACTTTTCTTCACTTCCTCGAGATTTGCTGTTGCCAAGGCTTGTTGGGTCCAATCCGGTCGCCGACACCTTAGCAAGCAGCAGACTTCGTGGTACAGTCCGAATCCTGCTCCTGGACGCCAACAACGCCTCCTGGACCTCGTGACTGCAGAGTCAAGATGACCGACGACGCACCTGAAGCACCCGACATCGGTGGGCATCTGCTCATCGCCTTCCTGGTCACTGGCTAGTGACCCAGACTCTGTCCCCTCTGCTTTCAGGTACTTCAGATCCTCGATCCACTCTTGGATCCACCCGGACACTTTCCTCCTGGTCGCCAGCAGCACTTTGCAGCAGATCTTCATAGGAATCGACAGCGAAACCCGACCCCGAACGGCACCTATGCACCCGGCTTCGCTGGGTGAGGTAACACGAGTACTCCAGTGCTCCCGTGGGTAGAGACTCTTCAAAGTCCTAGATCTCAAAGGGTTTGTTCCTAGTCCTCCTCTAAGTGTCCCTTTCCTTTAATTTCCTGACCGCGACTTTCTCCATAGAAGTAAACGGCGTATCGCAGTTGTGTATTTACACTGCACGCGTCCCCCGTGGGTCCCCTGTGTCACTACCTTGGGTGGTTCCTTGTGGTCCAAGCACTTCTAGAGGCTCTAGGCCTAGTGTCTAGTTCAGTCGTGGTTCTTATACCACTTTATTGGTATATGGTTTGAGTACGCCCCTAGGGCCCAAACGTGTATTTGTGCTATTACTGTGTTTAAATAACTTATTACTTATGTATTTCGAACTCTAGCCTCATAAAGAGACTAGAGGGGTGTGTTTAGCAATAAATACATATATTTTGAATATATACCTGGTGTGGTGCTCTTTCATTTGGTCACTCAAGAGATTATAGACTGGTAAAACAAGCTGCTTTACATTCCTTCAAGACTTAGCCTGAAGGCTGCTCTCCATAGCTACCACTAGGATAGCTTTCAATAAGGTTGTCTTTAACCTATCTACCATAAGAGTCGATTTGGACTGGTGCAAGGTGCCCACTATAATTAGTGGACAGCATATGCCAGGCCAACTTCTCACATTGGTGTGCAGCGTGTGGGATTCCAGCTTGCTATTGTTTTACCAGATAATCTCAATTGAATTGATCAACTGAAAACCACTAAAGGTACCTAAGGTACATATAATTTAAGCTTAGAATAACAGTAAGTTCTACTGAACTTAGAGTTGTGTGTTAAGGGATAGCACAACCCTTTCTACAACTCAAGAGAGTTTAGTAGGCCACACTAGAGTAGGTAGTGCATACACCACACCACACTAGTAATGTCTTTAAAAGCAGGATCCAAAGATTCCTTGCAGGAAGCCATTGAGCTTCCACCCTCCAAGTATGATACACTCCAATTCTTGGAATTGAGAGCTTTATGTAACGTGAGGAAATTAAGGACAGGCCAAAGTCCCACCACCCAACACCTCAAGGAGTTGTTGGTGGCTTATGATCTTAGTAAGTCCTCAGAGACTGAAGGGGTAGGAGCAGAGGGTGGGCCAGCAGATGAGGAAGGGGCCAGGGGTACCACTACCCCCAGCCCCCCCCCTGAAACTGGCCAGGAGGGTGACAATGACCCTGACCTGGAAAACCAAATCCCTCCTGTGGATGATGATGAGGATAATCAAGATGATGCCCTCTTTGTCCCCCCAGGAAGGATTAAGAGTGTGCCCAGAAGGTCTAGGTCTCCTTCTCAGGAGTCTAACCACTCTGGCACCTCCATGGGGAGCTCTGTCTCATCTCATAGGAGGGAATCCTCTCATGAGAGAAGAAAGATGCTGGTCCAGTATGAGGAAACTCAGCTGGAAATCAGAAAAAAGCAATTGGCTTTAGATAGGGAATCCCTAGATCTCCTTAGAGAGAGAAGAAAGTTGGGACTAGAGTCCCATGGTGGCAGCAATATCCCTAGAGATAGGGACAGGTCTTATGACCATAGAAACCTAAACAAGATTGTCCCTCCCTACCAGAGTGGGGATGACATCCACAAATGGATAACTGCACTGGAGAGGGCCTGTAAAGTTCAGAAGGTCCCCCAGAGGCAGTGGGCAGCAATCTTGTGGCTCTCCTTTGCAGACAAAGGTAGAGACAAGCTCCTCACTGTAAGAGAAGAGGATGCTGACAATTACACAGTCTTGAAGAGTGCTCTGATAGATGGGTTTGGCCTAACCACTGAACAGTATAGGTTGAAGTTCAGAGACACCCAAAAAGCTCAGACTCAAGACTGGGTTGATTTTGTAGATTATGCTACAAAGGCTCTGGAAGGTTGGATACATGGCAACAAAGTGCAGGACTTTTTAGGATTGTACAATTTGATTATGAGGGAGCAGATCCTTAATAATTGTCAAAACCAGCTTTTGCACCAGTATCTGGTGGACTCTGATCTGACCTCTACCCAAGAATTGGGAAAGAAGGCAGACAAATGGGTCAGAACCAGAGTAAAAACTAGAAATCAGGGTGGTGACCAGAAGAAAGATTCTACTAAGTCCCAAGAGAAAGGTGGGGATAAATCTAAGGATAAGTCCCCTACAGGGCCCCAAAATTCCTCTTCTGGGGGTGGGTCCCAAACTCCTTCCTCTCCTGAAAAGAAACCCTATTGCCATGTCTGTAAAAAGCCTGGGCACTGGAAAACTAATCCCAGTTGCCCCAGGATTGGCAATAAAGAAAATGTTCCTCCCACAACTACTACCACCCCTCCTGGTACTACCATTAGTAATCCTCCAGTTGGGAGTAGTGCACCCAAAAAGTTAGGTGCTTTTGCAAGAGGAACAGAGGTGGGCCCTAGTTTAGACAGGGACCCCTCAACAGACTCCTCTGACTCTGATGGTGGTATAGGATTTGCCACCTTTACCATGGGTCCCATAGCATTGGGCAGGTACAGACTGGAGCCAATGATTAATGGTCAGAAAGCTGTGGCATTTAGGGACACAGGGGCTAGTGTCACCATGGTGGCAGGGAAACTAGTCCCCCCTCACCAGTTTTTACCTGAGTTTAAGTACCAGGTGACCAACATTGATGGTGTCAGAACAGATCACCACATGGCCATAGTCAATCTCAGCTGGGAGGGGGTCACAGGCCCAAAGAGAGTGGCAGTGTCCCCCACCTTACCTGTAGATTGCCTGATGGGCAATGATTTGGAAATTTCAGCCTGGGCTGAAGTTGAACACCAAACCCATCTTAGGATGTTGGGCGTCCCTGTAAAGGTTAGTGGGGCTGTGATGGCCACAGCCCCAGCCCAAGAATTTGGAGAGATGGAGCCTGAAAGAATGGCCCACTCTCCCCCAAAAGAGAGCACAAGGGTTGAAGAAAAGTCTTCTTCCCCCAGACAATAGGTAAGGGTCAGCCTCCTCAGGGAACTGACCCTACCCCTAGTGAAGGAACTGCCACAGAGGTAGTCAGGCCTGGCCTGGCCACACCCCTGATGGCAGAGGACCCTTCCAAGGTGGTACCCAGTCTGGAGCAGGTAACCTGCCCCTCTCTACCCTGCCTCAGTCAGCCCAGGGCTGCAGAGGTCAGGGAGGTCAGTGGACCCCCAGGGCCCCCTGTCCAGAGGAAGC
Source organism: Calotriton arnoldi (assembly GCA_963921515.1). Taxonomy (NCBI): domain Eukaryota; kingdom Metazoa; phylum Chordata; class Amphibia; order Caudata; family Salamandridae; genus Calotriton; species Calotriton arnoldi. The sequence continues at coordinate 1,198,979 of CAWUFW010001129.1, read as the reverse complement.
CCCCATCAGCAGATTAGGGGCACCCAGTCTAGTAGCCCTACCCAGGTGAAAATTCCTCTACACACTGAGGGATCCCCCATACCTTTATGTAGGGACCTCCCCAGAAGGACTCTGGTAGGCAAGGGCAAACCTGGGACCAGAAGGTTCCAAACCTGCCATGTCCCTCCAGTAGTCCATCCAAAGGGACCCAACCCCCAGCTGTAGGCAGCCAAAGGTTGACCCTTAGAGCAAAGTGCAACTCAGTCATGGAAAGACAGGCATACATGGTGACCAGTGATCTGAGGAAGCTGAGGCCAACATTCCTAGGGCCTCACTTCCCTACTCAGACACCTCACCAGCCTTGTACTTTACCTAAGCACACCACAGGTAGTGATTCCCCATGGTGGAGACCCTCTCATACCCTTAGGGTGAGGGATTGCTTAGTGGACCATAAGACAGGGGGCAACCATGCTAGTGCAGGTGCTTCCTTATATGACCACTTAGTCAATGAAGGCTCAACTGGCCAAGGTTAGCCTTATCTCCTTTCGTTGGGGGGGGTTATGTAGGAAGGTGGAATCTGACTATATGGTTGCCCCCACTTTTTTTATGGTGTTTTGCTGGTTTATGACTTAGTTGGACTGGGATCCTGCTATTCAGGGCCCCAGTCTATCTGCTTTCTCTGTAAAAGGTTTCCATGTGCCTTAGGCACATCACTGATTGGAATCTGGAGTGCCCTTATAAGTCCCTAGTATATGGTATACTATGTACCAAGGGCATAGGTACCTCAGAGGCCTGCCAGGGGCTGCAGCATGTATTATGCCACCCCTGGAAGGCCATCCAAACTGACACCACAGGTCTGCTACTGCAGCCTGGGTAAAGTGGTGCATGCACCCCTTACTGTGATATAGGTTACCTATATCACTAAATACATACACACATATAAACCTATAAGTCACTCCTAAGGCAGGCCTTATCAATCCTAAAGGCAGAGTCCATGGTTCCTATGTGAGAGGGTGCCCCTGCATGAGCAGGGCCCCTCTACAGCGTTCGGAGACCATCTCTGATGCTGTTTGTAGTGCAGCCTGACCATATACTCTTAAGCGCATTATATCCTCGCGGTAAAATGCTAACTTTGGAATGGCTGCACCTAAACATGTTGTGTTTGGTGTCAAACATCTTGGAATACTACCCCCCCCCGCCAATCCTGGTGGCGGGGGTAGCATTCCACCCTTCTAGAGGGAAAGACATGTTAACTCTGGCTTACCCGGTAACTTCTTTCTGAAGCCCTGGCATCACAAAATGGATGCTGCTGCCACAGACACAAGTCTGGCCTCCTGCTGCTGGACGAAACTCCGGCAGGGGAGGCCTGGACAATAGGTTTCCTGTTGCAGGGAGGTGTGACCACCTCCCCAGACAGGATAATGTGTATTGGGGCTGGGTGGGTGCACTCTTAGAGTGCTTTGAAGTCCTGCACTGGGGGAGCAAAAGGCTCCTCTGTGCATATGCCAGTTCAAACCAGCTCAGGGGCTACCTGCCCCTGCTCTGGCGTGAAACTGGACAAAGGGAAGTGGGTGTAGCCACCCCCTCCCTTGACCCTCCCATAGGTGGGGTCATAGAGTTAGTCCCTCCCTGTTTTACTGGTTAAAATGGGGAACCCTTGCCACAGCAAGATTAGATATCCCTGGACTAAACTTGGAAACTGAATCCTGGACCTTCGACGCTCTACATCACGATTAGAGGACTGAAGAATCTCCCTTGGAGTCAAGGAGTGACTCCCCTGCTTGGCAGGCACCAAAAACGACAACGACGGTCGCAAACTACGCCGCTCCCGCTGGAGTCCGAAGTCCCTGCAGCCCAAGAAGTGGATTTCCTGACTTCTCCAAGGCCATCATGAGTCCCCAGTGAAGCTGAGGCAAGTGGACCCCACGAGTGACGAGGAACCGCGACCCCTGGGTACTGTGCACTATTGTCGAGTGCAACCCCTTCTCAACGTTCTACGAACTTGTGCTTTGGATCACGTGTGGTCCCGGCCTCCAGCAGGAATTCCTCCGAAGATCAGAGGCCTACATCGTCCCGAGTGACCGTGGGACCCTGTTGAGTGATTCCGCCCGAGGTGTCTTTGCGATCCCTTGCCAGCCGGCTCAGGGGTCTCCAGAAGACTTTCTAAAGAAACCAAAGGGCTCTTCTGGTTGCTCCAGGCCTGCCCTAACTTACCCTCGCTGGGTGAGTTCCCCAGACCTTGCTGGTCTGCGCCATCGACTTTTCTTCACTTCCTCGAGATTTGCTGTTGCCAAGGCTTGTTGGGTCCAATCCGGTCGCCGACACCTCAGCAAGCAGCAGACGTCATGGTACAGTCCGAATCCTGCTCCTGGACGCCGACAACGCCTCCTGGACTTCGTGACTGCGGAGTCAAGACGACCGACGACGCACCTGAAGCACCCGACATCGGTGGGCATCTGCTCATCGCCTTCCTGGTCACTGGCTAGTGACCCAGACTCTGTCCCCTCTGCTTTCAGGTACTTCAGATCCTCGATCCACTCTTGGATCCACCCGGACACTTTCCTCCTGGTCGCCAGCAGCACTTTGCAGCAGATCTTCATAGGAATCGACAGCGAAACCCGACCCCGAACGGCACCTATGCACCCGGCTTCGCTGGGTGAGGTAACACGAGTACTCCGGTGCTCCCGTGGGTAGAGACTCTTCAAAGTCCTAGATCTCAAAGGGTTTGTTCCTAGTCCTCCTCTAAGTGTCCCTTTCCTTTAATTTCCTGACCGCGACTTTCTCCATAGAAGTAAACGGCGTATCGCGGTTGTGTATTTACACTGCACGCGTCCCCCGTGGGTCCCCTGTGTCACTACCTTGGGTGGTTCCTTGTGGTCCAAGCACTTCTAGAGGCTCTAGGCCTAGTGTCTAGTTCAGTCGTGGTTCTTATACCACTTTATTGGTATATGGTTTGGTACGCCCCTAGGGCCCAAACGTGTATTTGTGCTATTACTGTGTTTAAATAACTTATTACTTATGTACTTCGAACTCTAGCCTCATAAAGAGACTAGAGGGGTGTGTTTAGCAATAAATACATATATTTTGAATATATACCTGGTGTGGTGCTCTTTCATTTGGTCACTCAAGAGATTATAGACTGGTAAAACAAGCTGCTTTACATTCCTTCAAGACTTAGCCTGAAGGCTGCTCTCCATAGCTACCACTAGGATAGCTTTTAATAAGGTTTTCTTTAACCTATCTACCATAAGAGTCGATTTGGACTGGTGCAAGGTGCCCACTATAATTAGTGGGCAGCATATGCCAGGCCAACTTCTCACACTAGGGCAGATGTCCGACCACTGGTTTACAATACCGGCGTCGGAGGTCAGAGGGCGGGGGGGGGGGAGAACGACGCCTCTGACAGGCTCAAGGAGCCCGTCAGGGTGGTGGTCGGACAGTAATCCCTACAATGAAGGCGGTGCCGGCGCAGGCACCACCACAGGGATTACGATGTCCATTTCCCACATCCTTTTCATGGTGGTCCCGCTGCCGTGGAAAGGCTGTTGGAAAGGGTAATTGAGGGCCCCTAGCAGGGCCCCCATCCCCCGTATGCCACCATTATGTGGCCAGGGGGCACATGTGGTTCCCGTCAAACATCCATGCACTGTGTGCCAGGATGTTTAAAAACATCCCTTTTTCTACTGCAGCCCCAATAGAAAAAGGCATGTTTCCGACCGCCTACAAGGCGGTCGTATGATAATATAGCGGTGGGACCACCGACTACTTGTTAGGAGGTCCCAATCCCGCTGTGATGGTGGTTGGACGCACGTCCGACTGCAATCGTTATAAGGCCCTAAATATTGCAACTTTGTTACTTTCAGCAATCTGCAAAGGAGGTCCCACAGAGCAGGCTTTTCTTCAGGAAGCAGTAGTTGCTCTACTATATTTTGCCAGATCGTACTAATATTGCATGGGTGTTTGAGGGACCTCCTTCAGGGCCAGGGGCCCCCTCACTCTGTAGGGCCCTGCGTTAGGCACCTCCCCCACAGTGGATAAGAGGAGATATGTGCAGGAGCACAATAAAGGTGGCTTTATTTACAACAAAGAACTACATCCTGCAAGCCCTGGCACAACTCCTCAAGAAGATTAATACTAAAATATTCTAGTGCATAACAATAAGGTTCCAAATGAAAGACTAGAAAGCTAACCTATAACAACTAACCCAGCTAACCGACCCAGAGATACCACAGCAGGCTACAGAGTTAAATGTTCCCCATTACTGTTGTGATGAACATTTTGGGGCCGATTCCGATTCCGGCCGGAAATCTCTCCGACCGAGCCGGACCCGGAGAGAATTCCGACCGAATCGGACCCTAGCAGTCCGACCGAACGAGTACGATGCGCACGCATGCTATCGGACTCGAGTCGGTCGGACTCCCATTGACGTCAATGGGAGCCTGTCGTACAACGCGTACGCGGGCTCCCATTGACTCAATGGGTGTGAGGCGGACAAGGGCGCCCCCTACAGCGTGTACGCATCCATGCGCATCGCAGCGTACATGCACAGGTAGGGGGGACCCATGGGTCCCCCCTGTGTGCGACTCGCGCGCCTACGCATACAGGGGGGTCCGACGCGGACCCCCAAAGTCCGTCTCCGACAGCTTTTTCGAGCCGGACGGCGCGAGTCGGTCGGACTGCTCGCGGCGCGCATCGTACTTACCCGGCCGGGAAACGTCTCCATTGCGCGGTGCGTGTCGTGTCCATGCGAGTCGGTCGGAGCGTGTTGAAGCCGCGTTCGAGTCGGTCGGCGATTTCGCGGGTGCTTGCATCGTACTCGCTCGGCCGGACCCGCGTACGATTCGGTCGGGAAACAGGGCTCCGAATCGGATCCGGTGAATCCGAATCCGATTCGGAGCACTACCGGCCGAGATCGGAATCGGCCCCTTAATATTGTGATTCCTAATAGTTTTGGTCCCTGTGAGGTGCCATATTAGGACAGCAGAGAGTGGAATGTGCATACTATGATGTAATAGAATGTCATGATGGAAATGGGGGCTGAAAAGGAGAGTCTGAAGGAGAAAGTTCTCTCTCCTGGAGGTGCTAGGATTTATTGATGAATATTGGAAGCATATTGCAATTACCTCCCTGCCCAGTTCTACTTGAGCATGTACTAATGCGTGTGAAAGGATGCTGTACTTCAGTGTAGACAGACCAGGGAGCTTCGATACTTGAGGGTAACCATTTTTTTTCATGAGGGCAAAACAAGATCTACTGTTTAAATCTGTCTGGCACGATGATAGTCTTAAGTACGGTAGCACATTAATATGCCAATGAAACTTTTAGATCAGGCGGCACAAATTATTAACTGTGTGATTTAAATATTCTGTCCATACTCTGAATTGTATGTTATGAGTTCACGCGCAAAGAAGCCGGTCTCTTTTATGCCATGATTTTACAACACTATTATTTTAGAAGTCTTTTATCCATCTTCCGGTACTTGTACTGATCGCGATGTTTTATACCTTTTATTGTAATCTTTTGATTAATACAATAAACTTATATTACTACTTACTACTGGCCATGAGCTCCAGCTGGAGACTGATTAGGCTTCAGTTGAAATAATCAGTGTTTTATCCTTAGGATTGCATTACACTGGTACCTAAGACACCGGTAGCACAGCAGCCCTGGGTTTCACTCAGGCTCTCCTGCTCTCTGCACAGGGTATGTAAATATATTGGTGGTGGTCTGATGTGTGCTGTTTGCAAACCCGGCACTGACTGTGTGCTCACCATGTTTTCATGGTACCTGTGTCTCGAGCACCTCCGCCTGCACTAGTTCTGCCTTACTCTATGAAAATGTAGCGCCATACAGCCTCGTGAGGTTTCAGAGGCACATTCTGCTGCTGCGATCACCCTGCGTCCTTGAACCTGGCAGAGGTCTACAAGGAGTGGGTGAGAGTTTATCTGCCTCTCATCGGTCCCCGTGATGGGTTCGGTGGAAGACGGGTCTTACTGACTGCACACAGTAGATACTCCTACCCTGGATGTCATAAATGCCACCTATTTCGAGTTCTGCAGGCCAGAATGAGACATAACATGTAGCATAGACATTTTGAGCCATTTATCACGTTTGAAATGGTTTCCAATCATTTTAATTTGGCCTATGGCACCAGGCTTCTCAGTTAAGTGTTTCTAGAGAAAACTGTGAACAAGAGGTAATGCCCCTGTGCACTAATTACCTTTTGCGGTATTTACCACATGGGGTAATTAGCCTACAACATGGAATTCTGATTAGTGTGCAAACTCCTGTTCGCAGACAAATTGGAATGTAGCTCACACCTCAGCATGAAGGCACACGGTTTCATAGCGGTTGTGTGTGTATGTTTGCCACAGTGTGCTGTATACGTCCTGAAGAATAACGTTGTGTGTGTGTCTTTTTATGTCTCAGTACACCTCTGTGTTTGCATGACTGCCCCTTGTGTAGGTATGTGTGAGAGTCTTGTCACTTTTTACGCTTTACTTTAAAGAGCATGTAAGGCGTAAAAGATTTGAGTAATTGACATGATTAAACTTACACTTATGCTTTTGGTTATTCACAAAATCCAAGTGTAAAGTTATTTAAAAGTGTAGACGAACACGTCTCCCCCCTCCTGAAGGAGGGGGTGGAGACAAATCTATGGGGCATATTCTCAAGGACTTATCGCAGAGTTAGCTGCACTTTATCGCAGCCAAAGTGGCGATAGATTTATCGCCCCATTCACAAGCTGGTGCAAAAAGCCTATATCGCCAGTTTTCCTGCGATAGCAGCCGCAAAAAACATCGCCACGGATGACACCGGCAACTAACGCTAATGAGATGCAGAGTAGGCGTTCCTGTGCAAAAACCCGCGACAACACCACTTCGCAACATTCCCAACGACCAGCCAGATCGGCGATAAGATCACAAAACATGCGATAAGGCGCAGCAGGGAATTAAGACCTGCTCTTTCCTGGTATTAAGTCGGACGATAACCTGCACCAGAAATGGGAGCCCAGCCCACAGCCACACCAGAAGAACAACAGATGCCATGGAGCTACTGATCATGCACCCGGACACCCAAGAGGGCCACAACACCCACCGCCACCCCCCCCAGGACCCCACCCGGGGCCCCACCCCGGACAAAGATATATTACATCAAATTTACGAAATCATGAACAAAACAATTCGCCTGATGTCGCACAAGTACAACAATTAACATCCATGTGTGGTCAGAAAAAGGAGAATCATACATTCATCTTTGAATTTCCAAACAAATTATTTTATTCAAATTTAACTCAAAACAACTATTCGGAAGAGTCATGGCGGGTCTTCTCTGGACAATCTGTAAGACACAGCCTGCAAGACAAAATTCTAGATAAGAAGGTGTGTCATGCGCTCATCAAAGGACAGAGAGAGAGAGAAAGAGAGAGCGAAAGAAAGGGAGAGAGAGAGAGTTAAAGAGAGGGAGAGAGAGAAAGAGAGAGAAAGGGGGAGAGAGGGAGAAGGAGATAGAGAGAGAAACAGAGGAAGAGAGAGAGACAGTGAAAGGAAGAGAGGGAGAAGGAGAGAGAGAGTAACAGAGGAAGAGAGAGAGAGACAGTGAAAGGAAGAGAGGGAGAAGGAGAGAGAGAGTAACAGAGGAACAGAGAAAGAGACAGTGAAAGGAAGAGAGGGAGAAGGAGAGAGAGAGCAACAGAGGAAGTGAGAGAGACAGTGAAAGGAAGAGAGGGAGAGGGAGTGCCGACACTGCGGACCCAGGCCTCACTGCTCACCTGCTGCCACCGGTGTGTCTCCAACCACGTGCCAGTATACACTGCAGTCCACCAGGTCCCTTATCTGAAACAGAGTCCAGATATATGAATGGCAGAGTTCATATCATTGCACACGCCATCATCGCTTGTCCGGCCCTGCGCACACAGGCTGCTGCACCCCAGCCCCTCCCGCCGCCCAGCGGTGTTTGCCCGCCCCTGCGCACCCAGGCCACACTGCTCACCTTCCGCCACCAGCGTGTCTCCAAGAGGGCCCACCACATGCCGGTGCAAGCTCCAAGCCCGGTGCCCGCGACCTTAGCACCCTCCACATCATGCAGCCCCGCCCGCGGGCCACCAGGTCACACACGTGATTCTGGGTCTTGATTTCGCTATGGCAGAGATCATATCAGCGCACACGGCATCATCACAGGCTGCACACCCACTCAGCTCTATAGGTGCCACTAACTCTGTGAACCACGAGGCAATGCCACGTGGCGGTAGGCCCGCGCTGCCCGTTGGCTCAGGCCTACACTGCGGTCCAGCAGGGCTCACACAAATCCTTACCAGTCCGGACCGCCAGGACGGCGCATCATCGCAGGCTGCACACCCTCTCAGCACTTAAGGTGCCACTACCTCAGTGCACCGAAAGTCACCGTCCCGTGGCGGTAGGCCCGTGCTGGCTGCAGTGTATCCGGTGCCACAAACTCTGTGCAACGCAAGTCATGGACCCTTTCTGATTGAGTCTCGTGATATGCCAGGCGGACGCAGCCATGTCACCTCCGGCAGTGGAGAACAACTGGGACACGTAGCGTCGTCGCCCCTCCCTTTATACGTAAGCCGAGTGGGCTGGGTCGGCGTACGCCAGGCCAGCGTAGGGGTGTGAATAATTATCCCTGGGCTCTGGGCGTGGTTCATTTCTGGGCTGGACAGGAAACCAACTGATGCGTGTGTCTCCGTTGCAGTGTCTGCGCCACACGGCCCACAATCGACAATGTTGCAATGTTGCATGCACCCGGAGGGTGGCCGCGCACGAAGGGATTGTACAAGGAGCGCAAGGCCACTCGGGCTCTTGGCTCATGCATGCCAACTGTTGTGCGTGTATCGCCATTGGTGCACCATAAGCCTAAGGCCTAGCCTCAATTGCAGCGCGAAAGCCACATCACATTTCCAGAATGCAAGCAGTAGTCAGACAAACGTTAGGGATGAAAGCTCCTTTGCTCAATACATAAGGCGGAAGGACATCTGCACCTCCGACCTTGGTCTTGCATGCGGCAGGCACCCCCTGAGAGAATTCCCATAGCAGATGATGACGACTCCCACACTACGCACAGCGCTAATGAAAGACCAACGTATCCACACCCCACACACAGAAGTTCTTGCTCGAGGTACTCTTGCATGGAATGCCCTTGACACTTACGTACACAACAACCCATACGTCCAAACGTTGCACACACATACGACTCATTGCTCCGAGCTGTGGCATATCATCCACATAACTGCCGCAGGTCAGAAGAGTGCCGGTTCTACGAGAGCCACCAACGCAATGGCTGAACATCCCGGGCGCATGCACAACGCCTGTCACGTGGAACTGTACCGTGACCGAATGCTGCCTGTTAGTGTCTGATGCATTGGTCTGCATGTTGTGGCCCTTGTCTTGCCCGTACTGACACGCACATGCTAATAGAGTCTACGCAACTTCACTAGTGTTCAACTGTGATGAGTGTTGATTAGAATGACAAATCGTGTGCCTCAATGAGCATTGTCCGTACACAGGGAGGGACTGACTGACGCATTTCACTTAGGGGTGAGTCCCTATTGCCAGCTCCCCCTCTGTGAGCCAGACATAGTGGTTGGGATAGTTGCTGATAGACCTGTGCTCTTACGTGTCTTCAGCAATGTGAGTATGGTGTCCATATTCTTGCCATGTGGATCAATGTGATCCATCACTACAGGCTGTGTCCACCCAGTTGAGTGTGTGTAGGTATGCGAAGAGATGTTCTGTTGTCAAATGTGATGGTGGACACTACTTTAGGCCTGCCAACGACTTTGACATTTCATACCCAGCCCTATTTCTAACATTGCGTGGGGCAAAGCTGAGACATTGCTCGATTGTTGTTTCAGAGCAATGAGGCCACAGCTAGTGCACACATTCCCAGTCATCTCACTTCCTATGTGTGTCACGGTCAAACATGCGCATTGCTTTCATTTCCCAGGGTGTACCTTTTTGGGCAATCAATGTCCTTACATTCATCCATACTTTCATACTTGATCGATTATGGACATGACACATCTGTGTGAATTTGAATGATTTATTCACATTCGGTGGAGTGTCGGAGCTGGAGCAGTACATGGCCATGCAAACCCCACATTACATTGTAGCCCAGTGGAGGGCCATCCAGAGTCATTTAGGGATTGACAAGTACATCGGAAGAGGAAGAGTACAGTTCGCAGTCTGATTGATGTGCCATTGGTAAGCAAACAAAATATGGCAGTCCATGTTGAGGTCCAAGGTGAGTGTCGCTGAGTGTTTCGGGGCGCAGTGGGAGGTGTTGTTACAGGGCATGATGCAGAGGGCAGAACCAAGCTGAAACAGGGCATATGGCGGAGAAGAATGCTACTGGCTCCTTCTTACTACAAAGGTGGAATCTCCCGCATCTTCGTCCTCTATGTCATCTGTCTGACATGTGGGTGCTGATGTTTGGTCTGCAGCACTGTGTGCCACTGACACATCAGGGGCCGGAGATGTGTGTGTAGAAGTACCAGCAGCATTCATCAGCGACTGCCTTAGTGGCAGCAATGCGATGATGAGGATCTGCAGGGCATGGAAGATCCCAGCAACTTTTCGCTGGTGTGCATCCGTGGCAGCCAATCTTTCCGCATGCATCCGCTCCATGTTCTCCATTATCCTCAGCATCTGTGCCAACTCTCGGCTGACATCGCTGAGGCCACTCTGACTAGGCAGTTGTTCTCCTCTCAGAGTCATGACTCCAGCGATGTCGGGCATGGATTGTTGGACATCATGGAGCGAACTGTGGGTGTCCATTAGGGAGTGTAAGTGGTCCCTGATGGGACTTAGACACCCACGTATGTCATCTAGTTTGGCTGCCATGAGGTTGAACCCCACCCGCACCTGTTAAGCCACCTCCTTCTGGCAGTCTAACACATGGCCTTGGAATGCGATGTGTTCTTCGGTGAGGTGCTGGGAGCCAGCCGTGGTGGTGGGTGCTTCCTGCTGTGTGGTCTGTGCAGGGGGTGGGGTCTCCTCGATGCAGCTGGGCTGCCCTGCTCCTGGAGGTGGGTTGCCGTAGCTGTCCATGAGCTGTTGTAGGGCGTCGGTGTCGAAGGTGTGGAGGTCCTCTTCATCATCACTGATGAGTTGTCTGGTCTGCTCTGCAGGAGGTGTTGATTGTCCCTCTGCAATGTGAAGGGGAGATGCATTTTAACATTGTGTTGACATGTATGTTGACGCATTGTTCAAGTTTACATACAGACTGCATGACAATGTACATTGTGACTGTTTGGGAGGAGCTGACTATTTGATGCGGAAAAGTGGACATTTGTACTACATCACGGATGTGAGGTTGTACTTGTACATTATCATCTCACAGTTTCCTGCTATGCCAGATGTGATTGGCCAGTTTCTACGCACAAGCGGAACCAGTTGTGTCCTCGGTTCTGTAGTGAGAGTGTTGCACTTTGTAGCACATTGTCGTCAATGATGATGTGCTGTTATTGCTATGTGTGTGTGCTGCATTGTGGGAGAGTCGCCCCTGCAGCTGTGATTTTGCTGCCCCTTATCTCTTTGAGGTGGTGTGCCTTTGACTTCTGTGCTTCTACAGTGCTGAGATGTTGCAGACTTGGCTAATTTTGGCTCTAGTTCGGAATTTGGACTCTTGGGCATGGTTTATCCGCAGATGTGTTGTTGACGTCAGGGGTTGTTTGTGCACGTGGATGTGTCAGAGTGTGACCTGCTCCTTTACGGATGTGTTCCACACTCAGCCACCTCAGTGTCGTGGCGTGCACCATGTCATGATAATTGGACTGCAGCCATGCTATTCACCATGCAGTGTCACTTGCATTGTCAGTGTGGCTCACAGACACGCAGTTTTGCTGGTTTTGACACGTGTGCATGGGTTGGTTGTGAGATTGGTGCTGTGTGGGGAGGGACCCCTTTGTGCCCATAGTGGACGGGGGCCTACTTGCTGTTTGTATGTGTGCTGCAGTGTGCCAAGGGGATCAGGGACATGATCCAGAGTCATTGTGGGTGTGCAGTGTGCTGTACTTAATTGTGCATGTGTGCCATTGTGCCCATCTCCCCCCGTCCCCCCAGTCCCTGTTGGGTACTCACTCTGGTGCTGTTGTGTCAGGTCATGTCGAGCAGTGTCCGGACCTCCAACTCCTGCCACCGTCTCCCCACTGATGACTGTGGCCACCATTTCCTCCATCTCATCCAGCTCCTGGTGTTCCGCTGGACTGCCACCTCCAGTCTGTATTGCTGCCTGATGGTTGTCAGCGAGTTTCTTCTTGGTTTTGCGCTTTGCATCATTCCACCACCTCTTGACCTCTCCAATTGTCCTCCTCCTCACTCCGACTGCATTCACCTTGTCCAGGATGGACTGCCATATTGCATTTTTATTTGCCAATGACACGTCGGTGGTGACGAACAGTTGTTGGTGGTGTTCTATCACCTCCGTGATGATGATCCTGTTTTCCTGTGGACTGAACCTCGTCTTCCTCGTCTTCTTCTCCTTGCCCTTCCGTGACCCCGAGGTCCCAGGCTGGTCCTCCTGGGGGCTTGTGGGGTTCTGGTCGTCCTCTGTACTTGCTCCGGCTTCCTCCATGGTGCTACGCAGTTTGAATTATTTTGTTTGTGTTTTTCGGTGCTTTTGTAGTGCATTTTCTCGCATGACGCGTGGGAATTGCAGGCCTGTCGCTGGTTATCGCGGATTTTTTTTATCGCGGTTGGCCACATCGCAACTTTTTTCGCGTTCGTGTTTCGCGTTTTTTCGGCGTCGCGTTAATTTTAACGCGGTTATTTGGCGCATTGTCGTGGAATTATCGCATGGTGCCGCCGGGTTGAGAATACAATGTTAACACGGTGTTATTTTCCCGCGATGGACTGCGATGTGCAAAGTTGCGTTAAGCTAAATTTGCGATAATTATCACATGTTCTTGAGAATATCCCCCTATGAGTATAGGATATTACTGCCAGAAAGAAACAGCGGTAAGCCCAGCACCGCATATGGTCAACCACTGATAATGCAGCACCCTCCCATAGAAATAAGGGAGGCAGAGATTAAAATAAAACCCCCTGGGAAATAATGTTAAATTAATTATTTTAAACATTATTTGAAATGGTTAAAGATATACATATATATAATTTAATGTTTTTAAAAACATCTAAATATAAAACATATTTATTATTTAATTATAAAATATATAAACAGCCTTAAAAATGTATACATTAATGTGCATTAATGTGTCATTTATGTATTAATTACAACATTTCTGTAGCATTTTTATTTTTTCAACATTTGAAATATATAAAAATCATTTATATTATTTAACATAAACTTTGTTACTAATTTATTATAAAGTTTAATAAGCTTTTTAAATCTTCCTATGCTTTACGATAGAGAGATCTGCACCTGACTGTGGAAACTATCCTATGGTAAAATAAAGGGAAAAGTAAAAATATTTATTTAACTAAAGGAATAATTGTAAAAATACTTTTATTAAATATTAATGTAAATTAATTTTGTACATAAATTTTAAATGTAGGCCAAAGTAAAAAAAGAAATGAAATGCTACAGCACTATTAACTTAACTTTGAATTAAATGTTTAACTAATTTAAATATAGTACTTTAAATAAAAAACACTTTTATGAAGTTTGAATTAGATAAACAAATTCCCCTCTAGTAACAAGCTGTATTTTTTACTTTATGCATTAATAATGATGTAAAGTGATGTATAGAATTAATTAAAAGTAATTTAATTACATTTTGATAAAAATATATATTACTTTAATATATACATTCAAAAAGTTGTTAAAGTACTTTGTAATGAAATAATAAATACATTTTATTTTTAGCTATTTTGTAACATTATATTATATTTATTTATATTTTTACCTATTTTCAACAATTTAATTTAACTTAATATTATTTTCTAAGGGGATTTTATATTAAGTCCCTATCTCTATTATTTTCTCTAGGAGGGTGTGGCAGTAGTAGTGGTTGGCCATGTGTGGTACTGGAGTAACTCCTGCTCTGAGCTGGAGTAATTTACTACTGTTTAGGGTCCCATTTTGGTTGTTTTAACTTTAGAAGAGCGGCTTGTGAGTAGCAAGGGGCTTACTTTTTTGTCAAAGGGTGCATGTCCCTCCACGAGTCCCTCCTTAAACCCCTTCTTTACTCCTCCCTAACCCTCTTCCATGTAGTAGTAACTGCGCCCCTTTTTTCCAAGCAGCCTTACCCGAGCCCCTCCACATTTACTACGAAGAAATAAACCTACATGTGTGAGAGTCTCACCATAGAAGACATAGAAGAAGTGGATAGATACACTAGTAGGTTTGTGAATAGCATTTTATAGCACTTTAGTAGCACTATTGTTGTACTACTAAACGCACTACAAATGCAGTTTGTGAATAGGCCCCATTGTGCTCAGCAGTATTGTGCTGCACATTGCGTGCCCATGTGCATTTCACATTGTGGTCTGACAAATGTCCGTTTGTATGTCTCACATTGTTCGCAACAGTATGTAGGCCTGTGTGTGAAACACAATGTACACTGTAAGTTGTGCGTCCTTCTGCCTTACAGTGTGGCTATCAGAGTGTTTACCTGGTTTTCTATTAGTGTTTCTTATAGTGTGCCTTGCAGGATGTATGATTAGTAAGTCTCACATCATGCACCACATTACAGGGATAGTGTGCATTAATGTGCATACCTGTGTGTGACTCACAAAGGAGAGTGCACTGAACTCCCCCCAAGGTATGTTTTTGTGTTTATGTGAGTAGACATGCCTCACTTCATGCATGGTATAATCTGGTATTTAAAGTTGTATTTCGTTCCTTGTGTGTCACTGTAAGGTACTCAACTTTACGTGGGTCTGTGTTTGTTTGTGCTCGTGTGTCTTAGTGTGATCTGAGTACCATAGTGTCTTTGTTTATTTTCTGTCTTGTTTGTTTAACTACGAGTTTTGTAAAGCAGTGCCACATGTGACCTTGCAGCCAGTGCAGCACTTTGTTATAGGGGGACAGTCTCATGAAAGAACTGTGGATAAGGTCATGGGCAGAGCTTAATTTGTAAAAAATAATAATAATAAGTGCCAGGGCCAAGGTATTTCTCAGGCAGCCATTGCAGCATGGACCTCCCACCCACTTCATAAGTTTGATAAAAAATAGAGTGAAGTTTCTCAATGTCTAAAGACATCGTAGCATTTTAATTCCTGCTGGACAGCCAAGACCATCCTTCAAGAGCCTTCTTGATCAGGAAATTAGTTGAGTGGTCTTAGGCCCCTACAGTTTCGCAAAGAACCTCACTGCTTTAACGTGTGCCATAGCATATGGTTCTGGCGTGCCTTGACATGCAAACCTCCAAGGAAAAGGCAGAGTGATTCTAGTGAAAATATTCCATTCATTCCTTGAGCTCCCAAAAAGGCTCTATGCATTAACCGCCCTCTCATAAGAGCTGCGCCTGCGCTTCGCGAGGGAAGGAACACTGAACTTCCATAGTTCTTCTGGTAATCCTATCAGGCGTTCCGCTGCTCTGGGATGATATCACCACAACTCCGCTGCTTGGAGCCAGATAATGTACCAGATGCGTTAATATGTATTCCTGGCACGTGCCTGGCCCGAAACAAATATTGTCATTCACACACCACAGCACAAGTGTTTCAGCAACCTCAAGACTTCTCTGCAGGACATTTTAGAGTTTATTACCTCCATTGCTGACATGATGTCAGATCAGAAGATTATTCTCCTGTCCCTAAATTACCTTATCTAAATTGAAGCTTCAACCACTAAGGGGAACAAATCCAGAAATGCAATTATCCTAACTGAGCCTGATTTGTGCCATATGATGGGCCAAGCTCCCTTGCTCCATTCTTCACCCAAAATGGCCCCAAACCCAACACTTCTAGCCGCCTCAGAGTAAAGCATTAACAGTTGGCTGGACACTCAAAGGGCAGGCCACTCAATGGAACCACTGAATTGGATCAGGAAGCTGCCAGACCTTTACATTTTCCCTCACCCCAGCCCACTATGATGGTGCTTCTGGTTCAAACCGATCATGGCTTTGACTACTGAGCAGGAAAATAAGCGCCCAATGGGAATGTTTCTTAACTTACTTACTTAGCCTACTCCCCCTCCTGGAGTATAGGTAATCAACCGGGAATTTCCAACCACCTCTGTCCTGGGCTTCTCTTTCAATCTGACTCCAGGTGTAGCCCATCTTTTTGCAGTCAGACTTGAGGCCTCGGTGCCAGGTGTTTCTTGGCCTTCCTCTTTTCCTTTTCCCATGAGGGTTCCAGATCAGGGCTTGCCTGGTGGTGTTTGAGGCGGCAGTGAGGAGGGTGTGACCTATACAGCCCCAGCAACTTCTAATGATTTCTTCATGAGCAGGGAGCATGGTGTTTGGCCAGCAGATTAGGAGGATTTTCCTCAGGGAGGTGTTGATGAAGGCCTATAGTTTGTTGGTGGTGGTCACTGTTATCCTCCAAGTTTCTGCTCGTACAGAAGGACCGATTTTAAGTAGGTGTCAAAAAGCCTGATCATGGTTTGCAGCGTTACGTCCTCTTCTTTAGCGGAATGAACGCAGCCCTTACTTTGACAATTCTTGCCTCGACGTTGGCGTCTGTTCCACCCTGCTTATCTATGACACTACCCAGCTAGCTGAAGGCCTCAACCTCTTCCAGTGCATCGCCTGCAAGAGTGAATGCAGTTGTGCTGGCCATATTAGCCTTCAGGATCTTGGGTTTTCCCCTGTGAATGTTGAGGCCAAATGGTGCTAATGTGGCTGCCACCTTGTCGGTCTTCTCTTGCATCTGCAGATGGGTATGGGAGAGTTGGGCCAGGTCATCTGCAAAGTCCAGGTCGTCAAGCTGCATCAAAGGTGTCTACTGGATCACATTTCTTCTCCTTGCTGTGGATGTCTTTATGATCCAGTCTGTGGCCAGCAGGAAGGGAAAAGGCAAGAGCAAACAACACTGGTGGACTCCAGTCCTCACTTGGAAGGCTTCAGTCAGTTGTCCTCCATGGACTATCTTGTAGGTCATGCCCTCGTTTGAGTTCCTGATGATCCTTACAAGATTATCTGGCACACTGTAGCGGTGGAGGAGTTTCCAAAGGGTCTCTTGTGCACGCTGTTGAATTCTATCTCGATGAAGTTGACATAGAGGGGGAGGGAGTTGCATTCCATCGACTGCTCAATGATTATGCGCAGTGTTGCAATCTGGTCTGTACAGGATCTATCTTTGGGAAGCCAGAATGCTGATTTCTCACATGAGCTTCAGCTTGTTCTTTTATTCTGTTCAGGATGAGTCTGTTGAACACTTTGCCTGAGATTGATTAAAGAGTTATATCTCTGTAGCCTGTGCAGTTACTCAGGTCACCTTTCTGTGGGATCTTGATGAGATATCCCTCCTTCCAGTAGTGGCTGCTACTGGACGGGTGTGGTGGGGCGGGGGAGTGACGGGGGAGTTAATTAATCAATTAAAAAAAACACCTGAGAATGGCCGGCCAGCCGGGCGGCTGCCGCCTCCCCTGCGTCCTCTTCCTTCTTCCTCCACAGTCCAGCCGGCAGCAGGAAGCACCCGGCACACAGGCTCCCCTGAGCCAATCACAACGCTGCAACGCAGCGTTGTGATTGGTCTGAGCACCATGGATCGGCGCTCAGACTTGAACAGGGAGCGTGTGCATGTTCCTGACCAGGCTGTGTAATGCAGCCTGGTAGGAACATGCAAATTGCGCATGAACTGTTTGCTCGACCCAAGAGGGCCGGCCAAACAGTTCATGCGCACTTTGCGAGTGCAAACCACTCCTCCCCTGACCAGCTCCACCCCGCCCAACACTGCACACAGGCTGCGTGCAATGAGAAAAATAAAATGACAATAATGATACGTTATTGTCATTTTATTTTTCCTTTTTGTGCAGTGGAACAACGCTCCTCTGCCTTAGCGGAGGAGCCGCCACTGCCTCCTTCCGGTCTAATGGCACCTTTTCCTCTTCCTGATCCTTCTAAACATTGGGTAGAGCATGCCCACTAATGTTTTAATGTCTACCTTCAGTGCCTTTGCAGGAATGTTGTTCAAGTCTTGCTGCCTTCCCATTTCTCCGATGTTTGATGGCTTGACGTTTTTTTTCCCTTGGTTGGTCTGCTGCAGTCGATTGGCAAGTCTTTGTTGGCACGGGCTGGTTCAGCAGTTCTTCAAAGTGTGCCACCTATCTTCGTTATTGGCCTTCATTACCCATGATTATCTTCCCAGCTTTGTCTTTAACAGGTGTTTTTGGCTTGCTGTGTCTGCTGGAGAGTTTCCTTATTATGTTGTAGAGTTCTTTTAAGTTTCCATGGCTTGCTGGGCTTCTATGGCAAGACCATCAATGAATCTTTGCTTGTCTACTCTTAAGCTTTTCTTTGCTTCCTTGTTGATTTTGGTGTATTCACCTTGAGCTGTTGCTATCTTTGCTCTTGTTCGGCTGGTGTTGACTGCAGCCTTCTTTTCCTTTCTCTCTTTGATTTTGTGGAGAGTCTCTGGTGTTTCTTGGGACCCAGTACCTCCTGGCAGGTTGATGTCACTGTTTCTTTGATCTTCTCCCACTGCACTGACTTTCTACCGGGTCTCTGTCATCCTCTAGTTCTTGCAGGACTTGAATCTTGATACTGAGGGTGACTGAGTATTCACTCCATTTCTGTGCATCTTTGAGGACAGTGGTGTTCTATCGCAGGCGTTGGTTTGTCGTTTCCATCCATACTTTCTTTAGCTTTAGCCTTGCCATGACAAGGTGATGATCTGATGCCATGTTCACTCCTCTCATTACTCTCACATCCTGCAGGAACCTCCGTAACTTCTTGCCAATGCAGACATGGTTGATCTGATTCTCTGTTGAATGGTCTGATGACACACATGTTGTCTTGTGCATTCTTTTGTTTGAGAATAAACTATCACCTATCACCAGACACTCTGCCAGTCAGGGCACAGACATCTGCGAGCCTTTCACCCTTCTCGTTCATGTCACCAAGGCCATGGTAGCCCATGGCTTCTTCGTACCCAGTGTTGTCTCTTCGAATCTTGGCTTTGAGTCCCCTATCAGTATGGTGATGTCTCTCTCAAGGCATTTCTCTGGGATGATGGACTGGAGTCTGTTGTAAAATTGTTCTTTGTTTTCTTCTTTACTGTCATTTGTAGGTGCATAGCACTGGATAACATTCATGTAGATCCTCATTTTCTTTGTGCTGAAGGTCGCAGTGTTGATTATGGGACCTTGGGCTTCCCATCCAATCAGATCTCTGTTGGCTGTTGCTGTTAGCATCAGTGCTACTCTATGAGTATGTGGGGCATTCTCTTCGTCGTGCCCAGAATACAGCAGCATTCCTCCTGGAGCCAGTCCTTTTAATCCGGATCGTGTCCATCTGGTCTGATGTCAAACAGAGCAAAGTTGTACTTTTTCATCTCTGTTGCCACTTGGGCTGCCTTGCTTTTCTCATACATGGTCCCTACTGTCCATGCCCCGATGGTGATGTGTAGTGTAGCTCCTATTTCCCTAATAGGCTCTGCGCATTGGAATAATATACCCTATAGGTTTGACATAGGACTAAGGTCGATATGTCCCTATCGAGTATATTAAACTTAATTACTTGTGCCAGCTAGCTCAGAGGCCACTAGAAACTCCTTGAATAACAAGAAGGGAGTAGTTTCTGGCAGCCGCAAAACATGACCACTTTGTTTCCTTTTAGAATCGGAACATGTCCCAGAGTCGTGGAAACAATAGATAACCGTTTCACTCAGCTCAATTGTGCATGCTTAGTTTTCCTCAAAGTTACACAGAAAGAATAGACGGGCATTTCAATAAAAGGTTTATTGAACAGTCATGTTTCTTGTGTAAGTTATATGTGCTGTTACGATCACAAGACAGTATGCAAGATAAATAATGTACAGCGTAAGCAGTAGAAATAAATAATACTGCACTAGCATTATCTTTTAGTGGATATTAATACACATAAATAACATGAACTAAAAATGCGAATACTCATACGATGCGTACCTACGCTAGTTCTACCCCAATGTACCTAACCTAACCTAGGTGTAGGGAAAGGTAGGAAGTAGGTGAAGTATTCCTTACTACGGTATACTAAGAGTATGTTAAGCCTAGTATGCCAAGTATGCCAAGAGTGCCTCTAGGTTCTAGTCAGCTCCATACCTTAAGAATGAGAGAGGTGGGAACCTCTTTCCGGACTCGAACTCTTAACACCCTGCGAGGGAAGTCAGATCACTGGAAGCGGGACTCTCTGCGAGCAGGGATGACAGCGTCTTCTCAGTGCGTCAGGCCGGGATACGGGCTCCTCTGAAATCGAGGTCTCCTCTAACTTGCTTGGGCAAGGGAAGGTATATTTATACCTGGTAGGTACTTTGGAATGTTAGCATTGACGTGAAGTCGGACAGAGGAAGACGTCCGGAATGAACCCTTAAGGTATAATGGTTCATACATAATTGATGAGTTCTTGGAGAAATCAATAGTGCTGTGCTGGGGGAACTCCCGAAGCTTAAGGGTCTGGTTTCTAAGAACTCGTTGTGACATTAGGGTGGACGGATGTCGGTGACCATGCCTGTATTTGGAGTGCATGGTTAATGCCTAAATAAGGACAGGGATTCTATGCCTATATAAGGGCAATGCGAGTTGTGCCTATATAAGGACATGTTTCAGGAAAACCTATATATGGACACCTAAAGCGGAATACAACACCCACTCCACTTTCGACCGAACGATAATACTAAATGCTAAACATTTAAATGCTAAACATAAAATTGAGTACCACATATTGCTAAAAACATTTCAAAAAGCATATTAAAACAAGTTCAAAATTGTAGAAATGTAATAAGCACTGTACATTTAAAGCATCGTTATCATTCTAAGCATATAATGGAAGTAAATGTAACATGAATGAAAAAACAGAAATATATACATATGATGAAATGGTCGATAAGTTTTCAAAAATCAAAGCCATTGCAAATCATGGAATTAAATTAAATGTTAGACAAGTAAGGTGACAATGTGTCCCGGGAAGTATTCAAAGAAGTCCGTTTTATGAGACTAGTTCTACTGTAAGCAGATATTTGCCATGTCATTTAAAAAATAAAAAAAAATTCTTAAAAAGAAAAAGGTTCAATTTCTGGGAAAAGTTCCAAGTTTTGAAAATATGAAGGCCAAATTTCATTATTGTCCTGGTACACTGTGAGCCGAATCAAAGTCAGTGTACGAGTCTGGTGTAAACATGAGATCATCTATTTCCGTAGCCAAAATATCGTCTACCGAAGTTGGTGACATTTGGAACACCTCGTTCAGAATGTTAATTGCACAGAGATGAGAAACATCGCCTTCAGAAGAAGATGCAATGTTCGCTTCCGTTGTTACCTGTGTGCCTGTCGATCCATCTCGTACCTCAGCAGCAGCCGGAAGCGTCTGTGAGATCTCAATGAATGCCGTCATCAGGATTGTCAGCCTCTGGGGACAACACAGAGCATGGGCCGTTATCGGGTCCAGCAGAGTATCGATATCCATTGGCATGACTGATGGGAGTGTTAGATAGGTGTCTAGCACGCATTCTTCACCGCAAAACAGGCAGCGTAGAACAGGTAAGATGCAATCTTGCCAGATTGGTCTGAATGACAGGAACCATGTTGTATTAAGCTCCCGTAGACGAGGTATGCCCAAAAGTTGTACTATCCGCTCACGGCACTTTCGTTCAAGTAGAGCTTTCTCCACTTCGCTCAGAGTGATGTCGGCGAGCAGGCTGGCCATAGCGCAACAGTAGGAATAGAAATAGAATTCCTGCAACAAGTGCTAGAATTAATGGCACACCACCAAACACAGAATGTGCAAAGTTTGGGATGATTCCGAGGACTGCCTGGAAAGGTGCTAGTAGTCCGGAACAGATGGTCTTAAATACATGTACAATACCGCTTGTATCTGACATGTTAAAGATACGTCCTATCATTTCTACGAAATGTATAGGGCAGTTTGTACGTATTAAAGCCTGTATCTCAGCCGAAGTCCTTGCAACTTGTAGATCATAGGTTTCTTTGGCCGAGGTCAAAGGCACTGATTGTTGTATAAGCATGGCTTTCATTCTGCTTAAAGTATCAAATCGTATAAAAGAGGCATTCAACGAAGGCCACAAAGGCGACTCCCTGACTGTGTCTATTGGGGCAAACAATACTTGCATACAGCAAGTGACCCTGGAGTTGACCGTTACTAGATATGGGATGCCTGGCAACATGCCACAGAAACTCTGATCATTCAACATGAGGTAACTCCCATTCGAAAGTTGGCCAAACGTTGGATTAATCACAGCAGCTGGTGTACCCTGCTGATGGCAGGACAAATTTGCCACAGAACCATTACAAGCCCCGTGTAAAGAAATGTCCTGACAAATTAGTGAACCGCTTAGTGCACTTTTACAGTGTGTACCGCTCAGAAACACTTCTCGATCCTCACTCCTACATCTATATGTGTACGGTAAAGTCCAGGATGTCTGAATGTATTCCTTACCCAACCTTTCATATTTTCCTGCTTGCATTTGTTTGAGGCAATACTGAAACTGAAAAGTAGTCACAGGTAGAGTGATTTTGCCATGAATAAGCCATTCTGTAGCTGGTTTTTCTGCCACAGTAAATGGTAGTTTTTTCAGTTTTTCAATGCTCAGCACTGTATACTTCGCTCCCCTTTGTGCCAGTTCGATCTGTTTATCAGTTAGTTTGTATTCTGCAAACAGAGCCGACGTGTTGATAAAACGCCAAGGCACATAGCCCGCACGCAAAGATTGCAGCGTCCAGCTTAATAACATAATAGAACGGAACTGAGATTGGCCTTGTTGTAACATGGCTAAATCTTGTTCTAGTATGTCGATAGCAGAGGATACAATGTTGTCCAATGAACATATTCTGGATGACAAAGTTGTTAACCCGTTATCGACCACAGTGAGAGTTTTCTCTAAGTTAATACAATCAATTTCACGTATTCGTTCTGCGGCCTCTATCTGTGACACCTTCCAAGCTTCATTTTAAGCAGCATAGATGCCGGCATATATTAAACGTTTTTGACGCGGTCTTCTTGGTCCAAGCAAGAATTCCCTAAGGTCTGCGTCTTCTTTAAGTAAGGATAAGTGTTGTTTCACATCCTTAAGTGTAGATTTCTGCAGCCAATCGAGGCATAATTTCCCTACACTGTATGTTGTTACTACCCCTGGATGTTGTCTTTGGACGTATCGTGGGTCTGGCCTGTGAATAGTAAAGCCCTGTGTTTTATTCAGGAATCTTTCTTGACAGGTATTCGTGTCTGTGGGCCAGATCAACCATTTTTTCCAATCAGGATTTGTTCTGTTGAGTTGTAGTATTGTGACAACTGTAACCGCTGCCTGTGTATTGTTATCACTTGCAGGTGTTGGTACAGAAGGTGTTTTCATGTCTTTGATCTTGGCTAACCCAAGGCAAGACGTTTGTTGGACAGTGTCATTCAAAAACATTATTTGCTGAGGGATGATACATGCTCTAAATAAAGCTTCTGTCCCCTGTATTTGCCATTCTTTAGTACCCCTGACCGATTTTGTGTCTATTGAGTCTTTCCAAAGGTTGTAACCCTGTCTAGACAATTGGGCACTAAATGCTGCAGAGTAAATCTGTTTTGTATTAGTTAACATAATTTTCAGTCCTGTTTTGTTTACATTTTTATAGTAAAATGTTTCTGGGTCAGATGTATTGTATCCTGAAAAATATGGAAACTTTTTAGCAAATGTTTTTGAACTACCTTTTGGAGGTGTAGGACAATGCTCCCATTGGTTAAACATAAACACATTTCTAGGTGTTGCATATTTATGCAAAAAATGATGACCATAGTGGTTATAGCAATACAGCTGTTCATAGTCTGATGAACCATCTAAATATTCATTATTAGAAAATGCAGCAGACTTCTCTAGATCAAACATTATGTCATTTACAGTCTCCAAGTCCCAATCATCAGAATAGGTACTGGACGAAATAAGATCACTTAGTGAAATTTTAAATAAATGTGAAATGTTCAATTGTTCCGTCGGGCCGAAGATATCGAAATCAGTGTTGTCCCACACTATACCATCCTGTATAGGAACGGCTGTGATGTTCACTGCTGACAAGTCTCTTGCTTCATGATGGGAAGATTTGTGAGGTTTCAAAAGTAAGTTCACATCTTTTCTTTCAGTGTTCACATGGATGTATCTGCCATTTATAAGCACACTTATAGTCATAACCTAAGCTAGCCGAAGCAGGAAGAAAAATATTCCAGAAATAATCCATAGTTCAATTCATGGTGAAACCAGATAAGTTTTTTTCAAAAAATGAAAAAGTCTTGTACTTGCTGTTTGAATTTTAATGATGCTGGCGACGTCTCAGGCTCACTCGGATCCTCAGAAAACGTATCAAAGTTAATGAAGTAGCCAGAAGCAGTTCTGTCAATTGTTGGAATTGCATCAGGATTTGTTGAAATCGCTGGAACCAGTTGATCACGTGTTACATTGGTGTAGACAAGTGTATTTGGACGAACTGTTACTTGAGTTTCAAGAGGGATGAGTTCCATAGCATTGTTGCTTAGTCCTTCATCTGTTACTGCTGAATTCTCGATGGTTATCAGTCTTTCAGTCTGAACCTCTTGGATAGTAGCGAGAGGAGTGTGTCTGCTACTAGGTCGGAGTCCACGAGGCCTACTATTTCGTATTGGCCACATACTGTGGTTTGATGAGGTCGATGAACACAAATCTTTTCTCCTTTTTTCCAGCAAGGGGCGGCAGAAGTACTGTTCTTGTTCCGTGGATAGCTAGGACAGGTACTGGTCGTCTGTAAGAAGGTCCAAATTCTTTCTTGTCCGCAATCTTCTCTCTGACTAGATCCCCAACTTTTGGAATCCAGACAGGCCTTGCTGGGACCGCCGGTTTTTCCCCAGTGGTGGTTGGCTGCAGGAATACGTTGCTTTGTTTCGATCTTAGTTCAGTTAGATCCTGTAAAACAGCTAAACGATCTTTGATATCAAAAGGTTTATTTTCCACCACTGTGCCTACGTGTTCGAGGTCAGGTACCCACATTCTTGTCCCAAATAGGACCTCATATGGAGTGACCCCCCCTAGAGAACTTCTTGGCAAATTATTTAATGAGCGTTGGACCCCATAAAGATGTTTGACCCACCCATCACCCGAACCTAACACCCTAGCTGTTATAGACTGCTTTATGTCCCGGTTTTTCCTTTCCACAACAGAATTTCCCTCAGGATGAAACGGAGAGGAGTACCGCAACGCAACGCCCAGACTGGCCATGGCTTCTTTGTAAGCCCGAGAGCTAAACGCAGGGCCCTGGTCAGAATGTAGCGTGCCTATCGCGTATGTGCCGATAAAGACTCGCAAATCTTTTATAACAGTTCGAGCGTCAGCCGAGCGCTGAGGCCATATCCATAGGAACCTAGAGCATGAATCCACTGCGACCATTATATATTTATAGTTACCGTCCCTTTGCAAGGGACCGCAGTGGTCCAGGTAAACACAAGCTAATGGTTTGTCTGAAATTAACAGGGGTGTCTGCGCAGGACGTTTCACTGTGGAGACTTTCATCTGTTGGCATATGTCACATTCTAAAACATAGTTCTTGGTTTGTTTCCTAATGCCAGGCCACCAATATCTTTGCTTGAGTAAAGATACTGTTGCAGAAACACCTGCATGGGCAGAAGCTATCCCTTCATGTGCTGCTAGGATTAGTCCTAATCTACGCTCCCTGTTTGGAATTACCCTATCCCCCACTCCAGGGATTCGAGCAAAAGGAACGTTGTTCGCATCAGTTACATAAGAGTACTTGAGTGGAAACTTTTTTGGTAACGCTGCACCACTGCCTTTGCTCGTAGCATTGACAGCCAACATTATCTCACTGTCTATTCTCGCTTTTGAACGAGTGATCGAAGCCGTTTGAACAGCCTCCTTTGCGGCTTCATCAGCCAATGAATTCCCTGCAACGTAAACGCCATCACGTTGATGACTCAGTGTATGGATCACGTGAGCCTTTGGTAGGTCGTATTTTAACTGAACTACTTGTTCCCAAAGCGTTTTATGCTTTATTGTGCCACCTTTTGCATCTTTGAACCCATTTTCAAGCCAATTTTGTATATATTCATTATACGACTGAACACAGTAAAAAGAATCGCACACTATTAGTGTGGGGAATTCGCGATCTGTACTTTCAAGTGCCAGTTTGAATGCTTGAAGTTCAGCTCGCTGAGCTGTACAATCTCCTAGAGTCTGGGTTTTTGTGACCATAGGTCTGAAGATACCATCTCGCATGCGACCTTTAACGATTGCACACGCTGCACTGTAAGCTTGATTACTCCCTGTAGCGGGTTGTGCGGATCCGTCAGTGTGAATTATGAATTCATACTGATCGAGAGGCAGAATTTCAGTAGGCAGAGGA
Source organism: Calotriton arnoldi (assembly GCA_963921515.1). Classification (NCBI taxonomy): domain Eukaryota; kingdom Metazoa; phylum Chordata; class Amphibia; order Caudata; family Salamandridae; genus Calotriton; species Calotriton arnoldi. The sequence continues at coordinate 1,172,559 of CAWUFW010001129.1, read as the reverse complement.
CATTCGTGTTCATATTGCAGGAACGCCTGTGTTTTTAGATCAGGGTCAAAAACGTATTCAACATCTGTTGCAGCAAGAGAATTAACCCATTGTATCCATCTAGGATGTAATGCTTTAGCATTTGGAAGGCTCGCTTTAGTTACCGCCTCTAAAGCCGGTACTGGGGTTACGACAATAATGCGTTTCCCTTGGGCTAGAGCTCTTTCTTTTGCTACTGCAGTTTGAACTGCCGTCAGTATTTTTTCAGTTGAAGTGAAGCGCATTTCTGCTTGTGTATACAAATGAGATTTGTATGCAATTGGTACTTTTTCACCCTCATTAAATGTTAAGTAGGTGAATCCGCATTGACCCGAAATTATTCGGATCACTAAATTACGCGTGTTTGTAAGTGATTTGTTGCTAACATGTTAGCTTGGAGTGAACGCAAGATTTCTGTGTGTTCCTGTGTCCAATTTTTGATTGAAAAATCAGGTTTGATTAATGCGTAGAGAGGTTTAACCCTTTCTGCGTAATTTAGAATGTAAGTTCTTCCAAAATTTAGGAAACCCTGGATGGATTGTAAGTTTTTCAGCGTTTTTGGAAGTTGGAGCAGCGCACACTTTTCTAAAAGTTGGCTGCCAAGCTCTTTCCTTCACTTGAAAGCTCATATCCCAGAAAAAGGACATTGAGATGGGCAATTCTGGATTTCTTAAAGATGAATTTATAGCCCTCAGAGGCGAAGCCCAATATAATGGTATTCACCCTGTTCAAGTGTTTGTTTAGGTCATCGTCTGTCAGGTAGATGTCATCGACATATAACAATGCCTCATTATCATAAATTTGTAGTAACTCTGTTACCCTAGCTGAGAATAACCCCGGGCTATTCTTGAATCCTTGTGGGAGTCGACAAAATTGACGCTGGGTCCCCATTATTGAGAAAGCTGTTAAGTACCTGCTTCCAGGTGCTATGTTTTGACAAAAGAAACCATTTGAGATGTCTAATGTGGTTTTATATTTTTTGCACACAATGTTATTCATTAATGCTGTGCTATGTGCATTTTGCACTGCAAATGTTTTTGAACAAGTGTTTAAGTGTCTGTAATCCAAAACTAGACGATATGTATGGTCTGGTTTGGAGACAGGAAATAAAGGATTGTTCATTGAGGAGGTGCATGTTTCAATCACCCCTTGGTATTCAAGTTGATCTAAGATCTCCCTGACCTGTTTTTTAGCTTCTTGCTTTATTGGGCACTGCCTTTGTGTAGTAGGTTCATGTTTCAGATGTATTTTATGGTGAGGTGAGTCCTCATCCCATCCTACATGATTTTTATATAATGCTGGGGCCTGGGCTACTGCCCATTTCCTGGCATATGTATATTTTAGGTGAATTGGAATATGGTTGGAGAAGGCAGGCATAATAATGTCCTCGCCATGTGGGCACTCCCTGACAAATTGTGGTGGCCAGTCTTTTTCTGCTAGAAGTATGTCATAGCCCCTTGAAAGTTTTTCCCAAAAGAGTGCTTTCACCTTTCTTGGTATGTATCCCTCCATCTGGAGTGTTATTTCATATAACTTTTGTGGAGTACTAACCCTGGTGTCTACAGTCTCAACTGTAATGTACTCATTCAAGTCCACTATCTCCAGAAGTTCCTTCAGGTTCTGGCGAGCTATTGTGACTTCTGCTGCACTGTCCAGCATTGTCTGAGCCCATTCTCCGTTCTTGAGTTGTGTTCTCAGTATCCTCGGCTACTGCTACCTTCTTTTTGGAGAATTGAGGTTTTGTTTTATTTTTCTGAGCGTGTTTATCTTCTTTGGATTTCACGCGTTCTTCTTTATGTTCTGACCGTCCTCTTCTTTCCGATGTCTGTGACGAGATCTGAAAGGTACGAGAGGAACGTGTATCATTATCTTGATACCTGTCAGGCTTTTTCAAATTATCCCTATTCCTGAGGTTATACCTCCTTTCAGAGGGCTCCTTTTGAGGAGACCTACCTCGGGATTGAGAACGTTTCTCGTTTGAATTTTGTTTATTAGTTTCCCACTTCTTTTTAGAAGATGTAGGAGTTTGTTTAATAGAGTCCTTCTCAGGACTTTCAGATAGTTTTGGCTTCAATGATCTTCCACCCAAACTATCTCTGCCTAATTCTGCATAAGATTGTTCTATTATTCTGGGTAGTTCTGTTTGATGTTCTGTAACATCGAATTCCCTTAATCGTTGGCGGATCGCCACTGCTGCTGCCTCCCCTTTAATATTAGATAATATTAATGTTGAGACCTGGTCGAAATTTTTCAGTAATTTCATACCTAAATTTAGAGCAGGCTCTGCCCCGTATTCGTTTTGAATTTGTTTCAGGACATCAGGTATTACTGCAATTGTCGGAATACCATGTGTTTTAGTATAGATGGCAGCAAAGACTGAGCCCCAAGTGGTGCAGTCTTCCAGTTGTGGTGTGATCCCCATCGGTAAACAGATTGTTAGGATTCTGTGTTTCTCATAAAGGCTAGTATTTGGAAATACTGCTTCTATTTGAGTAATTTTTTGAGCTATCCAGAATGGAATTTGCTCACGTTTTGTGGGCATTTTACCCATGACTGCGTATAAAGTCTGTGGTGTAATTTTTAGTGTATTCCCCTGGTGAGGGGTTTGATTTGGAATGGTCAATGGTGGTTGGACTGTGAAAGTCCGCATGACATATTGGACCAATTGTCTGTAAATTTTTATTAACTCTGTAAATTGAGTATGTAATTCCTCGTCTGACATTATATCGAGTTCAGGATGAGGAGTGTAGCCGGCTAGAATCGGCCATGTTGCTCCTGGTCTACCTAGTGGACCGAGCCTGGTAATGTTTCTGTGATGTTTTAGGGCGCCTTTAAACCAGAGCTGATGCTCCTGGTATGTTAGTGGAATTTCAATATCCTCGAAAGGAATATATTCCTCTGGTGGATCATCTTCTTTGTAGAAGTGAAACAGTTTTGTTACTGAATTTGATTCAGGGAATACTATCCATGAATAGAATACCTCTGTCTGAAAGGATTCATGTGCCTCTATCACGAAAACTGCTCTACCGCCTCTTGGTGGTAGGCCGTGTTTTATAAGTTTTAGAGTGATGGCTCTTCTTAAGTTTGGATGGATGTTTATAACACCCTCCTCGGTTTCATTTAAACCGGTTAAGTTAAAAGCTGTTACGACTGGGTCAGCCGCAGCTCCACCGTTCTCGGAGTCAGGCATTTGTTTTTTGAAAAATGTAGAACAAGTTTCAAGGAAACAAAAGATAAGGTGCACAATATTTTGGAACACTGTATCCTTCAACGTTGAACAAACCAAACAGCTAATATATAGGGTGCTTCCCTATGTAGCTTTGGCGGATACTTAACCCTGCCCACTCCAGACGTCTTATGGAGTATATGGGTAGGGGTCTCTGAGAGAAAAAGCACGTCTGAGTTACTCAGTATCTAGCGTTAAATTACCGCCTTACCAAACGTTGGGCGCCATGTAGTGTAGCTCCTATTTCCCTAATAGGCTCTGCACATTGGAATAATATACCCTATAGGTTTGACATAGGACTAAGGTCGATATGTCCCTATCGAGTATATTAAACTTAATTACTTGTGCCAGCTAGCTCAGAGGCCACTAGAAACTCCTTGAATAACGAGAAGGGAGTAGTTTCTGGCAGCCGCAAAACATGACCACTTTGTTTCCCTTTAGAATCGGAACATGTCCCAGAGTCGTGGATACAATAGATAACCGTTTCACTCAGCTCAATTGTGCATGCTTAGTTTTCCTCAAAGTTACACAGAAAGAATAGACGGGCGTTTCAATAAAAGGTTTATTGAACAGTCTTGTTTCTCGTGTAAGTTATATGTGCTGTTACGATCACAAGACAGAATGCAAGATAAATAATGTACAGCGTAAGCAGTAGAAATAAATAATACTGCACTAGCATTATCTTTTAGTGGATATTTATACACATAAATAACATGAACTAAAAATGCGAGTACTCATACGATGCGTACCTACGCTAGTTCTACCCCAATGTACCTAACCTAACCTAGGTGTAGGGAAAGGTAGGAAGTAGGTGAAGTATTCCTTACTACGGTATACTAAGAGTATGTTAAGCCTAGTATGCCAAGTATGCCAAGAGTCCCTCTAGGTTCTAGTCAGCTCCATACCTTAAGAATGAGAGAGGTGGGAATCTCTTTCCGGACTCGAACTCTAACACCCCGCGAGGGAAGTCAGATCACTGGAAGCGGGACTCTCTGCGAGCAGGGATGACAGCGTCTTCTCAGTGCGTCAGGCCGGGATACGGGCTCCTCTGAAATCGAGGTCTCCTCTAACTTGCTTGGGCAAGGGAAGGTATATTTATACCTGGTAGGTACTTTGGAATGTTAGCATTGAAGTGAAGTCGGACAGAGGAAGACGTCAGGAATGAACCCTTAAGGTATAATGGTTCATACATAATAGATGAGTACTTGGAGAAATCAATAGTCCTGTGCTGGGGGAACTCCCGAAGCTTAAGGGTCTGGTTTCTAAGAACTCGTTGTGACGTTAGGGTGGACGGATGTCGGTGACCATGCCTGTATTTGGAGTGCACGGTTAATGCCTAAATAAGGACAGGGATTCTATGCCTATATAAGGGCAATGCGAGTTGTGCCTATATAAGGACATGTTTCAGGAAAACCTATATACGGACACCTAAAGCGGAATACAACAGATGGGCTTGGTCGAAAGCAGGTGGATCGGCTTTGTGGCTTCCAGGGATCTCTGGCTTTCACCACAAGGTTTTATAGCTCTCCTGGAGGGGCCTGAATTTCTAGAATTGTGACTTAAAATCTGACTTTACTATTAAAGAGGGTTTTAAAGTACAATCCATTAGGGACCAAACATGACATTTCTACCTGTTCCCAAGCAAAAGTTATCACATACTTTAACGACCATGAAAAGACTACAACGGATTCAGAACTTGGCTGCCAGACTACTCTTGCATATCAAACCGCGAGACCACATTTCACCTGCCTTGAAAGCCCTGCATTGGTTACCGGTTGCCAGAAGATCCACGTTCAAGCTACTTTGTATCACCCACAAAGAAATACATGGAATGGGACCGCTCTTCATCAGGAATAAAATCACCAAACACATTCAACAAAGGAACCTACGCTCTAAAGGGGCATCTCGCCTCAAAATCCCAAGATACAAGAAAAAAACCATGGGTGGCACATCCTTCTCTGTTCAAGCAGCCAAACTATGGAACTCTTTACCCCCCAACATAAGATCCACCGACAACCACCTTATCTTCAGAAAACTACTCAAGAATTGACTCTTCCCCACATAAGCACCATACGCAAACAGAAAATTACAGCTTATTCCTCTGTATATAAGCATTTATTTTCACTATAGATATGTACCTATCTTTGTGTATTGCTTTCTATAAACATGTAGAATAATTATGTTGTTGTAAGTAAATAAATAAATAAATAAAAATCATCTTGGTCTACATGTACTTACTTCCATTGTGCATCTATGTATCTTCCATGTACTTGGATCTGTGTGTCTGTTATTTTTCTCCTGAAAAAGCATATCCAATGCACTACCCTAATTCTCATCCTGTACCTCTATCAATATCTTTAATCTATATATACTTACCTCCTTTATGCATCTATATACTTTCAATGTACTTATGGATCTATATATTTATCACTTTCTTCTAATTTAGCATTTCAAATGCACTACCCTATTTTCTCAGCCTATACTTCTCTCAATATATCCTCTGGCCCAACCTTCTGACTCATCTCAAACTTCTTTCTACTACTCTTTCCAATGCACTACCCTATCTCTCACCCTATACATCTATCAATATATCCTCTACATCCACTCTCTTATTTATCCCAAACTCCATACCACTACTATGATCCCCAAAATAACCCTTTCTAGACTTTCTCCTACTCTACCCCTCCTTGCATCATCTGACACCTCTTTTTACTATACCGATCCCCCAAAACAAACCTTTTTAAACTCTTCCCTCTGACTCTTCCCCTCAAAAACCCCTTTTTACTCATCCAAAAGCCTCCTCCTACTGCTATGACCTCAAAAAAAAAAGAACAAAAAAAATCTCACTCTTCTGTCCCTCCACTATCCTTTTCAATCAAAATAACAGACTATCATGTTCACTTCTCAAATTCCATATTCCACTATACTAATTCACCACTAATCCTTTATGGGTTCCAGAGTAGCTTGCTACTCACCAATAAAGCATTTCAACACCCATCAGGGTTACCAGCGCTATATAAATGCAAACCTTTTTCCCTTTTCTACCCCTCCCCAACCCTTCTCAATCCAAATAACTGACTAACATATCCACCACTCAAATTACTTTCATGTTTCGCCATACTAATTCAACAGTAATCCTTATGGGTTCCAGAGTAGCGTGCTACTCACCAACAAAGCGCTTCAAAACCCCATCAAGGGGTAGCAAGCGCTATATAAATACAAACCTTTTTCCCTCTTCTATCCCGCAACCTACCCTTCTCTATCGAAATAACTGAATAACATATCCACCACTCAAATTACTTCATACTTCACTATACTAATCTTCAACACTAATCCTTTATGGGTTCCGGAGTAGCGTCCTACTCGCCAGAAAAGCGCTTCAACACCCATCAGGGGTAACAGGTGCTACATGAATGCAAACCTTTCTTCCCTTTTATCCCTCCGCTACCCTTCTCACTCCAAATAAATGACTAATATCCACCACTCAAATTACTTTCATATTTCACCATACTAATTCAGCACTAATCCTTTATGGGTTTCCGGAGTAGCGTGCTTCAACACCCCATCAGGGGTAACAAGCGCTATATAAATACAAACCTTTTTATCCTCTTCTATCCTTCTGCTATCCTTCTGCTATCCTTCCGAATAACTGACTAACCTATCCACCACTTAAAATTTACTTGCATGTTTCACTATACTAATTCAACACTAATCTTCTATGGGTCCCGGAGTAGCGTGCTACTCGCCGAAAAAGCGCTTTGACGCCTCGTCAGGGGTAGTAAGCGCTATATAAATGCAATTACAATACAAAACAATACAATACAATAAGGTAACCCAATGTTATCCTATAGGAGAGAAAGACCTTGCAGTGTCCAACTTTTTAAATACACTGCACCCTGCCTTAAGAGCTGTTTAGGGCCCACCGTAGAGGTGACTTACATGTATTAAAAAGGAAATGTGAGAAGTTGTCCTGGTATATGCTGTCCTCTAATTAAAGTGGGCACCCTGTACCAGTCCAAACAACCCTTATGGTAATTTTAAGAGGTCAAAGATAACCTTAGAAAGCTATCCAAGTGGTAGCTGTGGAGAGTAGCCTTCAGGCTTAGTCTTGAAGGAATGTTAAGCAGCTTGTTTTACGGGAATGCAACCTTATAGTATTGGTTAAATGAAAGGAGAACCACACAGTAGTTATAAAAATATGTATTTATTAATATAACACACTCTAAGTACGACAAAGTATCTTCTACATGAAGATACTCACAAAGCACACAATACTGTAGCACAGAAACAATAGTAAATAGCACTAATACACAGTGGGCTCCAGGGGGAGACCAAACCATGTACTAAAATAGTGGTATAAGAACCACGACTCGAGTCAAGACAGTGTCTAGGGGATGTAAAATCGCTGGGACCCCAAGGAACCACCCAAGGTGAGTAAGTAGGGACCCCAGGGAGGACGGGTGCAGTGTGGGAACACGACCGTGTGCGCAGTACAATTCTATGGGAGAGTCGCGGTTGCAGTTTTAAAGTTTAAGGACCCTTCTAAGTGGACTTCGAAGAAACCCAGTGGAAGTTAGGAGATTGGAGAGCCACTCCACCCGTGGATACCGTAGTACCAGAGTTACCTATCCCAGGGAAGCCGGGAGAATAGGTCTGAAGTGGCGTCGGAAACAGCCGTCGATCTCTATGGAGGACTTCGAAGAAGAGCCACTGCTGGGAAGAAGAAAAGTGTCCGTTGGAATGCAAAGGTGGATTCTTGATGAAGAGTACCTGAAAGCAGAGGGGACAGAGTCTGGGTCACTCAGGAGTGACCAGGGGCTCGGTAAACGAATGCCCACTGAATTCGGGTGCTTCAGGTGCGTTGAGGGGGTTCTTGACTCTGCAGCCACTGGGACCAGGAGACGTCGAGGACAACCAGGAGGTGGATACGAACTGTTTCATGAAGGATGCCGAGTGCTGAGGGGTCGGTGTCCGGCTGGAGCACCAACAAGCCTTGGCAGCGGCAACCCACAGAGACGGTCAAGAAAGGTTACGGTTCGGACCAGCAAGGTCCAGGAGACTCACCAAGCACAGGGGAGTCAGGGCAAGCCTAGAACAACTAGGGGAGCCCAAGAAAAGCAGTGTTGACCCTCAAGAGGACCCACAGGCCGGAGGGACAGGAGTCATGAGGGGACCTCGAGCAGTTTCACAAAGCAGCAGCCCACGGAGCACTCGGTGCGAGGAGGCTGGAGTTCTTTGTAGGAAATGATGCCAGAGGTTGGGGCTACTCCGAGCCCAGTACACTTGTTTTGGAAACTCCAACAAGCATATGCACTTGCAAAAGTACGCGGTGCACAGTGTTATGGGTATTGCAGCCCCCACAAGGGATTCTGACCTCAAACTTGGTAAGAGGGCAGCTCGGACCTCAAGGGACATGGAAACCCACCTCCTGTGTTGCTGGAGCCTTTGGAGTCTGTAGGAGCTCAGGAGCAGCAGACCAGTCAGTTGAGATGTGGTGCCTGCGGTAGCAGGGGAGTGACTCCTTCACTCCAAGGGAGATACCTTCAGTTGTCCTTGATGCTCCACAGGTCCTGCACGGAGCCTGTATGGTGCATGGGCACAGACGATGCTTTGGATGGAGAGGGAGACGAAGTCTGGCCCAAATTAAGTCCAGCGAAGTCCAGAGTGTCCAGACCGTCGAAGGTCAGTGGTTTCTGGTTCAGAATCTTGTCCACGTCGAATCTAGGGTCCTACAGCCAGGTAAGCCCATTTGTACCTACGGGAGAGGGTTAGACAGATTCAGGGGACCGTCCCAGGGGAGGGTCTGGACAGTGGAGAGGTTACTCCCATGTCCTTTGTCCAGTTTCGCACCAGAGCAGGAGCCAACGGCTCTCCGGACTGGTTTGAACTGGACTATGCACAGGGACACCAAATGTGCCCCTCATGCAGACTTTCGGTCTCTGGCAAGTGCACCTACCCAGGCCTAATACACTAAATCCTGTCTGGGAGGTGGTCACACCTCCCTGTGACAGGGTGCCTATTGTTCTGCCTTCCCCTGCTCGAGCTTGGCTCAGCAGCAGGAGGGCAGAAATGTGTCTCTGGTCGGCAGCCACCCTTTTGGGCTGTCCGGGACTAGAAGGCCGGTACCGGGAACACCAGGGACCTCAAAAAGCTAGTTTCTGAGGGGTGGAATCATACCTCTCACACCGGTTACCAGTGTGGGGGTATGATTCCACAATGTTGGACACCAAACACGATAGGGTTACTTTCAGCCATTTTAGAGCTGGTCATCACGCGATCGCATAATGCCACTCTATATGTCGTAAATGGCTGCAACACTTACAACCCGGGAGAATGGACTCCGTAGGCTTCAGGGGTGTTATGCTCATGCAGTGGCACCCTCTCACTTAGAACCAAGCACCCTGTCTTCAGGATTATCAAGGCCTGCTATACGGGTGACTTATAGGTTTTAAGTGTAGTGACCCTTAGATATAGTAAACCTATATCTTAAGTAAGTGGTGTATGCACCATCTTACACAGGCTGCAATGGCAGACCTGTAGTTCCATTTTGCATGACCTCTCATGGGTGGCATAATACATGCTTCAGCCCATGGGAGGCCTCTGGGGTACCTATGCCCTGGGTACATGGGTAACATATACTAGGGACTGACAAGGGTACCCCAGTATCCAATCTGGAGTGTACCTAAGTACATAACATATCGGTTTTAGGGAGAAAGCAGATAGACTGGGGACCTGATTAGCAGGATCCCAGTCAGGCACGTCAAAAACAGTATCACATGAAGCAAAAATTGGGGGTAACCATAAGAAGCAGATCCTACTTACCTACAGGAAAGTTTAGGCCTGGAAAAAGGTTTATTTTGACAGGTTGAAATTGAAGTTTAAAACTGCACAAAGGCTGCAATGGTGAGCCTGAGACATGTTTTAAAGGGCTACTTAAGTGGGTGACACAATAAGTGCTGCAAGCCCACTAGTAGCATTTAATTTACAGGCCATGGGTACATGTAGTACCACTTACTAGGGACTTATTCTGATGAAGCTGGGTTCCAACCTGCATCTTACTACAGAACCCTCGGCCGATGAACCTTTGTTGCCTGCTGAGAAGTGTAGAGGGAGAAATAACTCATTTCACAATCTAGTCAACTTTAGATAGAGACATGACTCTGAAGAATCACTGAGTCTGAAATTCTAGTTAGTGGGTTTATTACAAAGCCAAAAATAACTGGGCATACAAACGCCTCAGGACGAGGTTGTAGAAATACAAGGGAACTAATACAAATACAAAATAATGCGCGAATGTATCTGCCATTTCTTGGGGCTCACTCGTCACTACCCTGTCTGGTGTCATTATTGCTTTCACCCACCTACTCGCTTTTTCGTGTTGCTCTAGCCATGCCAGCCATTTCCCGGATTTGTCTCCCAGTTCGTAGATACGATCTCTCGTTGTCGATAACTTAGCTCTGGTCGTTTCCAGGGCCAATACTTTGTATTTGTGTCTTTTGCGCTGCAATGTAGTTAGTAGCTCCTCTGTATGATTCTCGGGTGGCTGGGCCTCTAGGTTGGAGATTTCCCTCTCCAACTCATCCATTACTGCTCTTTTTTCTTTTTTGTACCCAGCCATTAATGAGAGGCCCTCCCCCCTTATGACTGCTTTATAGGCTTCCCACAGAATCTGTGCTGAGGCCACTGAATTTTTATTTTCTTCAAAGTAGTTTTTTGTCGATCTGTCTATGCCTTTTCGTATCTGGGGTACCTTCAAGCACCATGGCTGCAACACTATTTTCCATTTAGTGCCATCAACCTCTGCCTGATAGCTTGCCCACAACGGAGAGTGGTCCGAAAGTGCCCTTGGTAGATAATGTACATCGGTGAATCGGGGAACTCTATCTCTGTGTGTGAACAAAAAATCTATTTGTGAGTGACTGTTGTGCGCCCCTGAGTAGTAGGTGAATTGCTGTTTCAGCTGGTACTGTGTGCGCCAGACGTCTGCTAATCCCGTTGCCACCAAGAAGTTGGAAAGGGCGGAGGTATGTCGCGATTGTGGCCTCTGGGGGAAGCGATCTTGGGAGTCATTTGGTGTCATATTAAAGTCACCTCCGATTAGAAGCTCTCCCTCTGGTAGTTTCAATAAAAATGTGTTCAAGTCAGGGATTGCTGCGTTATGGAGTGCTGGCGGTATGTATACCGAGATTATATTGACCGTCTTCCCTTCCCACTTGCCTGTTATTGCTGTGAATCTACCCTGGTTGTTCACCCAGTAGTGTTCCAGGATAATTGGAAAGCGTTTTTTAATCAATACTCCAACCTCTCTCGATCCTCAGGTGAACCCAGAGTGAACTGCTAATTTGTACCCCCACTTGTCTAAAGCCCTGCAGGAGTTACCCACTAGGTGTGTTTCCTGTAGGAGGGCCACATCTGGTTAGTGTCGTTTTAGAAATTGTAGTACCAGTCCTCTTTTAAGCTTGTCTCCAGGCCCATTCACGTTCCACGACAGCAATCGGAGCTGGGGAGCTGTGGGCGTGACTGCGAGGTCCTTGCCTTTAGTTTGAGTTATGTCTTGCTGCTGCTGATGTGGAGATTAATAGGATCATCAGCGTCCAGGGGGAGCTTCCTTCCCTCCCTTGGTCTGCTCACCCCTCTTATGTGGAATTGAAGGTGACCTCTTCTTTTCTTATTGTCCGGGACCACAATTTCGCCTTGGAGATGCCTATTCGAGTGTCTACTTACCATAACTAAGTTACATTCTACGCCACTATCCTGGTGTCTTGCTAAAAACTTGTCCCCCCTCCATGCCTCCCTGCAATTCGGGCTTAAAACTACCCGTGTCCCCAACTCTGCAGAGTGCCTGTTGACCCTACCCATTCTTACTGTGGTGGCGGAGGCCTGGCGGCCCTCCTCCTCCCCTCTCCCAGTGGTTTTATAAGCTAAACAACATGTGCTTATCTATCAACGCAGTTTTTGAGTTCAGTTCAGCCACCCCAAGGCTCAGGTGGAGGTGGTCATCTTTTCGTACAGTTAGATCTTGTTTCTGGAGTCTATTGCACCGGAGGTGATGATGCTCCTGATTTTGGTTGCCCAGGTGCGTCAGTGCGATCTTGCCTTCGGGGGTGTGTCTAAGAGTTTGCGGAGACTCCAGGTATTCCGTCCGTCTGATTACACTTCCTGTGGTCTGGCCCCCATTCTGTGAGGGCTCTTTCTTCTGACGTCTTCTTCTGGTGTTTGTCACTTTTTGTGTTGACTCAGGGATTGCCGACTCTCCTTCAGCTGTCCAGCCATTCCCAAGTCTCCTCTGGGCTGGTGAAGAACCAGACTTTCCCTTCTGCTTCCACTCTGAGTTTAGCCAGGAAGAGCATAGCGTATTTCAGGTCTTTTTCTCTCAGAATTTTTTTCACCTCTGCGAAGCTTCGTCTCTGCCTTTGGACTCTAATGGTGAAGGCCGGGAATAATGTGATTTCGCTGTTTTTGTTCGGCACGGGGGTGAGGTTCGCGCTGTTTGGAGTATTGCGACTCGATCCCGAAAATTAAAGATGCGGGCTAGTATGGGTCTTGGCGCCGCACCCGGCTTTGGTAGCCCCCCTGGCACTCTATGGGCTCGCTCAACTGAAAAATAATTGGATAGGCCGCTTGGTTGGAGGAATTTTAGAATTAGATCTTCGATGAATAGGTCTGTCGCGGGCCCTTCTGCCCTTCTGCTTGTTCTGGAACCCCCAGAATTCTAACATTGTTGCGTCTCGACCTACCTTCATATTCGTCAAGCTTCTCTTCCATTGCTTTACTTGACTCGTGGAGTTCAGTGACTTGTCTTTTGAGAGTGGTTGTTTTATTTTGTAAGTCCGCCGTTTTCTCTTCTATCTCTGTCACTCTAGAGCCCATTTTCTTTAGGTCCGCCCGAACCAGCGAAACCTCTGTGCTGACCGAGTCCATTCCGAATTCCAGTGAGGTCTGTATTCTGTTTAGTGCAGACATGATATCTTGCAATGTAAGATCCTCTTTTACCCCCGGGTCTTGAGTACTTGGTTGTTCCTCCTCCCAGGGGGGTCCCCTCAGGTTCATCATGTTTCGTCCAGGCATATTTGTCTAGTTTGGATTGATGGGAGTTCCGCTGACCATTCACCCCCGTCATCATGCGGGACGGGTAAATAGACCTTTTTTGCTGATATTCTTGCTCAGCTCGGGCTGTCCGCTGCCTGTCCGTTATATATAAGCTTAACGCGGCCTGTCGGACAACTCCTGGTGGGTTCCGCTTACTGAGCACTTCTTTCACTGGTGTTTGGCCATGTCTTTATCTTTAACAGCTTGCTTTTCTTGTCCCTTCACTGTGTAGCACTGCACCTTTATGAATGCCTGTATGCTGTTGTGACAGAACTGGAGTCGGGCGCTGGTTTCTGCCCCTACTGTTCTTTGTCTCATTGTCTATGTCCCAGTGTTCATGTTCTGGAGGTTTGTTTTCTCCTAATGGCACCCTGGGGGTAAAGGCGTCCCTTTAGCTGTTACTGCCTGCTTGGGCGCGTTGTCTGTCTGCAGTACTTGGGCTGGGCCTAGCCACCTCTCCCTACTCTTATCCAAATGCTCCTCTATCGGCGTGTGATGTGCCCCGAGGGGACCCCCTGCGCTCTGCTCACCTCCTCTAGGCCGCGTCTCCTAGTCCCTTGTTTGCTGTCTCCTGTGCTTACCGACGACATACCTCTCCGCGGCCTGGCACACAAGTGTATGCAGAGTCGAGTGCTGACTCGCCTCTTGGCCTCTCTTCCTCTTGTGGTCCCGCTACTCTATTTCCACACCAGGCCGTTCTCTGCGGTGCTTTTCTTTATTAGGCCATACTCTGTGCTCTTTTGGACCGAGCTTCAGCGTTGGCTTCGTCTGCACTAGGGCGATCGCGGCCGAAACCCTGCCTCGGGCCTGTTGTACTCAGGCCGGGGTTCGGAGTCAAATTTAGTCCCCGGCTCACAGGTGCATCCAGGCCACAACCTCATCCTCCGTCCGCGTGCCACAGGAGAGTCGTAAACCTCAGGCGTTCTCTACCAGAGCATCGCACCGCTCGAGAATTGCAGGTATTATACTTTCAGAGCTGATTTTATAGCGAATACTTGGAGAAGGGCAGTACAGGACTCAGGAGCTCGTTCAGCTAGCGTCCATTTTGTTTGGCGCCGGCCACGCCCCCACCCCTCCACACGTTCTTGAAGGCAAGCAATTTCTAAGTCCCAGGTTTCAGGAAATATTAGAAGTAACTTTGACACCAGCCATGAATCTAGAACTTTAGGGATAGCACTTGGGGGGTCAAGAATCACTCCATCAGAGGCCAGAAGCAGGGTCCAGGGCAGGTCCAGTTGGAACTGGTCAGCTGAGCAGCTGCAGAAAAATGCCTGTTGTAGCTTGCTGTGTCCCTGTACCTTGAATAGGAGGCCAGCCATATGACCTTTGGAGTCCACTTCTTTGTCCTGGGTACAAGAAGGAGAGCAGGTCTAGTTTTCTAGGCTCTTCTCAGGTTACACGCAGCAGGTCCAGTCAGTGCTTAATTTGTAAAAAACTGAAGTGCTAGGGCCCTCATCAGGAGACCATTGCTGTCTACACCACCCATTGCCCCTGCTAGTGCTACCAATGACAGTACCAAACTAGTTACTAATCATCACACTGCTACAAGTGTGACAGTACAAACTATTCCGGTCCCCAAAGCTTTAAGAATAGCTTGGGTGGCAGGTATTATTCATTTTTAACATATATTGAATTAGTAAACAACTGTTGTTGTGCTCACTCGAAATCAGACAGACAGTCCACCATGTGGCAGACTGTCATTAGTTGTCAAGGTGCAACGGAAGCAGAATGATGTAATTTCCCAATGCCCCTCTCCAACTTCCCCAGTCATCCATTGGTATATCATTTGACTGAAGAACCCAAAGGGGGAAAGGGGATGGGACAGAGAAGAGACAGCCACACCTTTCTTCTGGTTCCTCTCCTTTTCTTTCTGTTCTTCTCTCACTCTGTATTAATCTTCTGCTCTTACTTTTATAAAAAGAACCCAGAACGCTATTTATCATAACCATGCAAGATATCAACCTTAATGCTAAAACAGTTGTACCTACCCAAATTAGGTGTGACCAATGCCTCTCTTCTATGTTATTTCTTTCTTGTGAATATGTATTGAATAGTAGAGCTGCTACGTTGACTCTTCCTGAGTTTAATTAGTTTTTAATCATTACTGTTGTTAATAGGACGATTGCTGTATTCTTTTAATCTTTGTTTATTTATTTTTTAGGTTAACATTCACCTTCGGCCAATGAGGAGTGAGGTGGACCCCTACCTGGATTCTACTAGCGGTAAGTACTAGCATGCGCTTGTATATAACTGATCAATTTAACCTCAAAAATAAACTATAAGACTAATAGTGAGTCTTTACTCAACACACTGAGTGAAAACCTTTTGCATACCTTTTCTACGAACTCCCAATAAACTCTAGAAAGACCTCCAAAAAATTGCATATGCCAGAACAACACAAAAACAACAACTCACGGAGCTTGTGCTGACTCTTCTTTTTGTTCCAATGTCATGCACATTCTCTGACCCACTAACCACTTGAAGAAACAGGACTGCTCCCTCTAGCAGTCGAACTAAATTACAGCGAGAAATAATACATTTTCACAGATAAAGAACAAAACGGCAGACCTAGGTCACGCACATCTAAACCATGTACAATAATATTAACAGGTGGTGCAATCTCTTCCTGAACCCGCTGTTCCAGGGCCCCGTGCTGGTTACCTTGCCGTAAGACTCTATTAGACGTTATATCGGACTTAAATTGAACTTGCTTACCTTGCGTTGCTGAGGATATTTCCCATAAGCAGAGTATTTTCGCTTAACAATAATACCATACAAACTCGGAGAAATATTGATATTGAGATACCACCACACACAGTGCGATTAAGGCAGATTGCGCCTTTTTTCGTTTCTATCTTTGCGCTACATATATTAATTGGACATCGCAATAGCCCTGACGAAGTTCCCTCTGGCAAAAATGGGAACGAAACGCGTTGGCTGTGTGCCAGTTTTTAAGAATTGATTCAATAAAGGAAGTGATTGTGTGGAACAAAAAAATTATCTCTGGTTTGCATCTTTGAATTTACAACGAGTGCACCTTCCATCTTTTCTCAAAGAGAAATAATACATTGCCTTACTGTGAATGCTCTGTGCTGATATGCTAATCTCTCTGTGACAGGAATCCTGAAATACGCGGCGAGACTCTAAAACGTCGAGTACCACGACGAAACTACCCTGACTGACTTTTCGTGGCAGAATACTAAGAAACGTCCTTCTCCTCAAAAACTTCAGATGAAGTGCTCGGATCTGTGTGTGGGCTCTCTGTACATTATAAACTGCCTTCAAGTTAGCAACACTTGAATGTTGCACAGGAGGTCGCTCTTTTGGTGGCCATCTTGGAAATTCTCCTGAACCTATTCAGCTCCAAAGGGCACCATTTCTCGCTTTATAATATGACTTCAGGGAGATTATATTCACCTCTGTCTTTAGTAGATGGCTGCGAGGTTCTGACAGTACCTCACCGCAAGGGAGGTTCTTCCGGTTTGGGTTTGCAGGGAAGTTTTCTATGAAAGGCTCTAACTAAACGAGGAGCTTGCTCATCAGAAGACAACTCCCAAGATCTCTCCTCAGGGCCATAACCTTTCCAATCTATTAAGTAGTAGATTTGACCTTTGGTTTCTTTTGAATCCTAAGATTTGCTTAAACTCAAACTCAGTTCCCTTTTCGGTTTGTATTGGTTTTGGAGGCAAGGTTATTCTTAGTCCCTTTGACACCTTTTGAAGCAGTGAAACATGAAAAACTGGGTGTATTCTTAGACTTTTAGGTAATTTTAACTTATAAGTTAATGAACTCAATTTCATAGGGACCTACAAATCTAGGTTGCAATTTCCTATTGCCCTTGAGTCTAAGGTTTTTAGTATTTAACCAAACTTTGTCCCCAACTTTTAAATCAAGTTCCTTCTTTTTTTATCTATCAGCATAGAATTTATAATTCTCCTTAGCTTTTGCTAGATTCTCTATTGCTGATTTGTGTACGCAAGTCATATGTTGAACTAAATCTTTCACTGCCGGAACACCTATCTCTTGAACATTTACTGAAAGATTAGGATGCCTGTCAGTATTCAAGTAGAAAGGTGAATAACGTGTGGAAGCGTTTTTTGCATTATTATATGCAAACTCGGCTGCCCAAAGGTATTCAGGCCAATCTCCCTCTTGGTCTAATAGATACAATCTAAGATGTTGTTCTAGTTCTTGATTTGCTCTTTCTGTCTGCCCATCAGATTCAGGATGATAACTAGTGGTGTATCTTGTCTCTATATTCAATTTATTAGGAAAAGCTCTCCAAAAATGTGATAAAAATTGAGAGCCACGATCTGAAACTAACGTTTTTGGAATTTCATGTGCTCGTCCAATGTACTGACTAAAGATGTGCGCTAATCTTTTCGCTGTTGGTACTCCCTTTAAAGGAACAAAATGGGCCACTTTTGTGAAAGCGTCTACACAGACGAATATTGTGTCAAAACCCTGACTTGAGGGTAGATCTACGATTAGATCTAAAGTCACTGTATGCCATGGATGGGGTGGATTTGGTAATGGTTGCAACAAACCCTTCGGAGTTTGCCTCTCTGGCTTTCCCTGAGCGCAAATTTCACAAGTAGCCACATACTGACGAATGTCTCTTGTCATATTAGGCCACCAGAATCTTCGTTTCACTAAATCTTCAGTCTTCTGCATTCCTTTATGTCCTGCTAAAACATGGTCATGACATGGACTTCTCTTGTAACGCCAATGTGGGCAGATATAGGGCACCGTTATGATATGGCAATTTCTCTCTAATCCCTCTTGTGGCCTCTTGGTCTGCCCACTCTTTCATTTCATTCCAGCCCATCGATTTCTGCACTGAATCTTCCAAGGAGTCTTCGAGAACTGCTCCTATGACCCTTCCTTCCGCAATATTGTTTTGTTCTTCAACCACTTCTTGCACGTTCTCAGTACCCAATCTAGACAGAGCATCAGCCTTCCCATTCTTTGCCCCTGGTCGATAAGTGATGACAAAATCGTAATCAGCAAAATACAATGACCAACGAAGTTGCCTTGGAGTAAACGTTCTTGCAGACTTTAAAAATTTCAAATTCCAATGATCTGTGTATACCGTGACTGTATGTTTGGCTTCCATAAGATAATGCCTCCATTCCTTGAAAGCATCCTTTATTGCCAGCAACTCCTTTTCGGTGATGGTATAATTCACCTCTCCTGGGATCAATTTTCGTGAATGAAATGCCACAGGATGCAATTGTCCTGTTTTCTTATGTCTTTGTGACAAGACCCCTCCTAAGGCCCGGTTTGAAGCGTGCGTCTCCACAAAGAAAGGCTCAGACGGGTCTTGATGCAGCAAAATTGAAGCTGTGGTGAAATCCATCTTCAAAAGTGTAAACGCTTCTTCAGCTTCATTAGACCATTCAAAGGGAGCTTGTGGATAGCACTGCCGCTCTGCCGCATGTAGTTACTTTTAACTTTTTAAAAACCTTGTCAAACTGTGTTGAATTTGATCTGTTGCATTTTAACTACTATTGGGACTATTCATTTGCTTACCTCGATCGGCACCAGCTCGGCTCCTTGTTGTTACAGGGCTCAGCTGACTTCCTGGGGACACTCCCAGTAGGGGCGGTACCACGGGAGGGGGGGAGGAGGAGTCAATCGGCACTTGCCATTAATGGCGGCCGCAGCGCGGGAGCAGGCGGTTTGTGGATAGCGCTGCCGCTCTGCCGCATGTAGTTGCTTTTAACTTTTTAAAAACCTTGTCAAACTGTGTTGAATTTGGTCTGTTGCATTTTAACTACTATTGGGACTATTCACTCGCTTACCTCGATCGGCACCAGCTCGGCTCCTTGTTGTTACAGGGCTCAGCTGACTTCCTGGGGACACTCCCAGTAGGGGCGGTACCACGGGAGGCGGGGAGGAGGAGTCAATCGGCACTTGCCATTAATGGCGGCCGCAGCGCGGGAGCAGGCGGTTTGTGGATAGCGCTGCTGCTCTGCGCATGTAGTTGCTTTTAACTTTTTAAAAACCTTGTCAAACTGTGTTAAATTTGATCTGTTGCATTTTAACTACTATTGGGACTATTCACTCGCTTACCTCGATCGGCACCAGCTCGGCTCCTTGTTATTACAAGGCTCAGCTGACTTCCTGGGGACACTCCCAGTAGGGGCGGTACCATGGGAGGCGGGGAGGAGGAGTCAATCGGCACTTGCCATTAATGGCGGCCACAGCGCGGGAGTGCAGCGGACGCACGCAGCGGGCGCGCTGGTGGCCGCCGAAGGCGCACCAAAGGCAAGCCCGTCTGCGCCAATCCGCGCCAGTACGGGGCTAGGGGCTAGTCACTATGCCTGGCGTTTGACTTATACGCAGACTAGTCTTAAATCCCTTCAATCAGGAGATCATCCACTTAAACCCTTCGTCAGCTGTAGACTGACTGAGTTGGGTATCATGGCGGAGAGGTCAGTCTTTCCTGAAATCACATATACCCACTCAAAGACAGAATTTAACCTGAATAAACCCCACAGTTGCTCAGATCATGCAAAATCATCTGAGCTAAGCATTATCTATTTGAATACTCGCTCTTTGCCCAAACACAAATTGGACGTTTTCCACCTACTGGATTCAGCACATCCAGATATTCTCTTATTAACAGAAACATGGTTATCCCCAGATTCCGCTCCTGATATTTTGGCGGCACTCCCAAATAACTACTATATCTTGCAGGCGAAACGCCCCCAGGAAAGGTGGGCGGAGGAGTAGCTGCCATCATACGGCAAGAGTTAAAATTCATCTCATTAACACCATTAGCTCTAAACAGGGTGGATAACTTAGTTATTAAACTAGAGTCTGTGTCGGCCC
This sequence comes from Calotriton arnoldi, assembly GCA_963921515.1. Taxonomy (NCBI): domain Eukaryota; kingdom Metazoa; phylum Chordata; class Amphibia; order Caudata; family Salamandridae; genus Calotriton; species Calotriton arnoldi. Next base: position 1,152,389 of record CAWUFW010001129.1, on the reverse strand, counting down.
CGCTGTTCTGCGTCTTACTATATAGACCCCCCCAGAGTATGCCCCTGTTCCCCCACTCGCTGGGCGAACAGATGGCTCACCTTACGATGAATCATGCCAACATATTGCTGATCGGCGATTTTAACTATTGGGCCAACGATGCTCTGGGCGGGCCACACGCGGAAGAACTGAATGACCTACTAAGGGGGCTGAATTTCACCCAGTGGGTATCTCTGGCTACGCACAATAAGGGACATATTTTAGATCATGTCTGGTCGGTTAATACCCCAGTTTCTGCCTTGATTGTCTCCCCTTGCACATGGTCAGACCATCACCTAATACAGTTCACTATTTACAATATAACGAAGATTACTCCTCCTGTTGCCAGAGGGACTAGGGCCAGGAACTGGAAGAATCTGGATAAAAGTTCCTTCCTGACCACACTGAGCGATACAGCTCCTGTCACTTAGTCTTCAGTCACAGCCAGTGCTGATAATCTTACCGCTTGGCTCACAGCGGCCTAAAACGAGCACGCCCCGCTTAGGAGGGTGAACACAGTTCGGCGCCATGAGGCCCAGTAATGGTTTTCAGCAGACCTAAAAAGTCAAAAACTAGCCCTCCGCCAAGCGGAAAGGAACTGGAGAAGCAACTACTCCTTGGCTAAGAAAGAGATCTTTCTAGTTAAACTTAAACTCTATAAAAAACTATCTGCACAGCTAAGACCACATACTTCTCCGCCAAAATCATGAACTCCTCAAACAAGTCGAAAGAAATTTTTTCCATCATTAATGAACTGTCTAACCCCGACCGAATTACAGTGAAACCTACACCATCCCAAGTGCTGTGTAATTCTCTTAATATTTTTTTTATAGATAAAATTGCTGCAATCAAGGATAGTATCTTAAAGAACACTACGTCCAGGGCACCGTCAATAAAATCAGAAAACCCCCACTTCTTGGAGCAATTCCCAGTGATCGACAGGCTGGACTTTACAGACCTCCTGTCCAAAGTTAAATCAGGATCACCAATGGATAGCTACCCACCCTACGTTCTAAAAAAGATTTTTTCTCTCCTTCCTATGCCTGCACTCTCTCTTTTAAATGAGTCATTGACTCAGGGCATTGTCCCAAGTGCCTTCAAAGAGGCTATTATTGTTCCCCTTTTAAAGAAACCAGGGGCCGACCCTGAGATACTGACCAACTACCGTCCAATTTCACTCCTTCCATACCTGGCTAAGGTACTTGAATCTCATGTAGCTAGATGTCTATGTGCCTTCATTGAACAGTCAGAATATCTCAATCCCCGCCAAGCAGGTTTTCGCCCAGCCCATTCCACCGAGACAGTCATACTGACCGTCCTGGACACCCTCCGGAACGAAATAGACAACAAATCCCCTCAGGCTCTGGTACTGTTGGACCTGTCCGCGGCATTCGACACGGTCGACCATAACATCCTTATCGACCGTGTCCGTGCCGCGGGACTTCAGGGATCAGCCCTTAGATGGATACGGTCCTTTCTGGAGGGCCGCTCGCAATCAGTTCATCTATTTGACTTCATTGCGCCTGAAAAGAATGTAACCTGTGGGGTTCCCCAGGGTTCTTCATTATCTTCCCACTTATTCAATCTCTACCTCTGTCCATTGATTCAGTCCTTAAAAAACAGGAAGGTGTGCACCTTTAACTATGCGGATGACCTACAGCTCATATTTTCCATCAACAATACCCCCGACTCGGTCTTAGAATTTCAAGCCACCATGCTTCATATCCGGGATTGGATGAACTGCAATCAGCTGAAACTCAACCCGGACAAAACAGAACTGGTCCTGTTAGGAGGCACTGAGAACCCCTGGAGTCCTCGGTTCTGGCCAGAGGAGCTGGGTGCTCCCTCCAGTCCATCGTCCTCAGCAAAAAGTCTTGGGGTGATAATAGATAATGATCTATCCATGAAAACCCAAATCACATCAGTAACGTCAACCTGCCATTACCAACTTAGGAAAATCAGCAGACTGCTCACGAGAGAAGCATTGATACAGGCTGTTCTGGCCATGGTGATCTCCCACCTAGATTATGCCAATTCACTCTACTATGGCATACCACTGTATCTCATCAAGAGACTGCAGTTGGTTCAAAATCAAGCAGCCAGGCTGGTTTCTCAGCAACCCAGGTGGGAACACGTTTCCCCCCTTATGAAGAAGCTGCACTGGCTACCCATTCTACAACGATCTTCTTTCAAAGTGGGCTGCTTGATTTTTAAGTCCCTACATGGTTCAAGTCCTAAATTCATTTCCAACCTCATTCAAAGGCACGTACCCACGCGCAACCTACGCTCGTCTCACATGAATCTGCTAACCATACCCGCCTTTAAACTGAAGCGACAAGGTGATTGTAGATTTGCAGTGTTGGCGCCTCGTTTCTGGAATTCCCTGCCACCTAACATCAGAGCATGCACGAAACTCATGAAATTCAGGAAGCTTCCTAAGACCTGGCTATTTGCTCAAGCCTATGATTAGTTCAAGTGCAGGACAGTTTAACATGGCCCCATCCTATTCCGGACCTAGCGCCAAGAAACCAATCGGTGTATGCGCGCTTTATAAATAATTGTTAACATAACAGAAGACGTATTAAGGGGAATTAATTTCTTGGAAAAATCCTGAATAAACCTTCTGTAAAAGTTTGCAAAGCCGATAAAGCTTTGTACCTCTTTAACTGTTTGTGGGGACTTCCAATCAGTTACTGCTTTTATCTTGTGTTCATCCATAGCTATTCCAGCTGGTGACAGGACAAATCCGAGGAATTACACTGACGTTACACTGAACGCACATTTCTCCAATTTCACGAATAAACTGTTCTCCCTTAGCTTCTGCAAAACTCCTCTCACTTGTTTTTCATGATCCTCCTCTGAATCTGAATATATCAAGATGTCGTCGATATATACTATGGCACACTGATCGATGTATTCTTTTAAAACATCATTGATGAAATGTTGAAATTCTGCTGGAGCATTGCAGAGGCCATAGGGCATCACCTGGTATTCGAATAGTCCATACTTGGTTCTGAAGGCCGTTTTCCATTCATCACCTTCTCTGATGCGAACAAGATGATAGGCCACCCTCAAATCTAATTTCGTATATATCGGTGCTCCTTTTACTTGATCTAAAAGAACTGAGATTAGAGGCGAAGGATATCGGTTTTTGACTGTTATTCGATTTATTGCCCTATAATCAATGCAAGTCCTCAATTCACCTTCTTTCTTGGGGATGAAGAAAATTGGCGAAGATACTGGGGATTGGGAAGTTCGGATAAATACATTGTCAAGATATTTCTGGATGTAGTCCTTCAAATGCTGATTCTCCTTTTCTATTAGGGCTCAGCTGACTTCCTGGGGACACTCCCAGTAGGTTCAAGCTCTATTTTACAATCATAAGCCCTGTGTGGGGGAAGCTTCTCAGCTTCTTTTTCACTAAAGACATCCTGGTCATCTGTTTACTCTTTGGGTATTTCTGTAGTGTGTATCACACAAACTGCAGCTCCTCCTTGACATAAATGAGTTGCAGGTGTTGACCTTTGATAAACTCTTGTGTTCTTGTAGCAATTCTCTTTATAAAATTCATAATTATTGTTCGAGCACTCCAATCAATTGTGAGGTTGTGCTCAGTAAGCCAGGGTAACCCCAAAATTAGCTGGAATTGAGGGGTGTCAATTAGGTTAAATTGCAGAGTTTCACAATGACCTTCTGTGGATTCTAACTCCACTGGCTCAGTGTGGCTCACAATCGGTCCAGATGAAAGATTAGTTCCATTCATGGCTCAGACCGCCTCACTTTTCTCTTTCCGAATGGCCTTCAATCCAATTTTCTCTGCAAACCTTAGATCACAAAAGTTGCCAGTAGCCCCAGAATCCACCATCACCGTGATCCCTTTCAAATGACTTTCTCTAAACTTAAGTGACATGAACATAACCAGATGAGGAGAGGAGGATTGCAGAGTGTTAGCCAGTAAGTGATTCTTAGGAGTTGTATCTAATTCCGCACCGATCAGTCCAACTCCCCTACTGATGGTGCTGCAAGTTTTCCTTCAGAGGCTGCTTAGGTTTCTTTGGACAGTTACGGACAAAATAGCCACCAACTCCACAATAAAGGCATTGTTTATTTAATCTCCATTTTTCGTTCTCTTCCTTAGACAGTGGTCCTCAAATAGTTCCAATCTGCATGGGCTCTGTGCTATGCTGACCATCAATTACCTTAGCAACCTCTGATTTAGCTCGATCAAATCTTGGTACGCTTGAACGAGACTCTCGTCTCTCCTCTTCTTTTACTCTGACGGAAGTCTATTTCTAATACCAGAACTATGAGAGCTGACATTTCTGTGGGTCTGTTGGGTACTTGAGCAAGGACATCTTTAAGCTCATCCTTCAACCCTCGATAAATACTGCTGCTCTCTTATTCTCGGGCCATTCCGTTTCTACTACCAGTTTGTTGAACTGGGCTAAATAAGCAATTAAATCTCGATTACCTTGCCTTATTTCCAGTAACTCGTTGTCTGTGGCTTGTGAAACCTTTCGCCGATCAAATATTCTGAGAAATTCCTTCTTGAATTCATCCAAATCGTATAAAATCGGATCATTTCTGGAACCCAATGGCATTGACCAGAGGTGGCGTCTCCACTGAGATAGAATAGTATAAAGGCCACTCGTGACTGCGCATTGGGGAAAACTGCAGGGTGGCACATAAAATGCAAGGTACATTGGGTCCAAAATATCTGTGCCTTTTGAGGATCTCCGTTAAATCGTTCTGGATGCGCCAATGGAATCAGTGGGAACACGTGGGTGAATAACTTGGGTGGTAACTTTAGGCTGAGGATTAGCTGTCTCACTAGAAACTTCTTCATGAGATGAGGGAATTTTAAAACTAGCTCCTGGCACAAAACTACTCACTTTTATTGCTAAATCTGATGTCTCTCTTCTGGAAAGTATTATGTCTTGTTTCAGATCTCTGTTCTCTTCTCTGACTGCAATTAATTCTTTTTGAATTCCTTCTAAAACTTCACCTAATTTCTTAAGGTCTAAACCTTCTGCCATTCTGCTCAGGTGAAAAAACAACATGGGCAATTCACTCTGTCAAGGTGCAACCACTTAATGCACGGAAGCAGAACGACGTAATTTCCCAATGCCCCTCTCCAACTTCCCCAGTCATCCAATTGTATTTCGTTTGACTGAAGAACCCAAAGGGGGGAAAGGGGATGGGACAGAGAAGAGACAGCCACATCTTTCTTCTGGTTCCTCTCCTTTTTTTCTGTTCTTCTCTCACTCTGTATTAATCTTCTGCTCATACTTTTGTAAAAAGCATGAAGAACTGTAAAATAGTGACATTCAATAACCTTACTTTTTACCCAGAACGCTATTTATCATAACCATGCAAGATATCAACCTTAATGCTAAAACAGTTGTACTTACCCAAATTAGGTGTGACCAATGCCTCTCTTCTATTTTCTTTCTTTCTTGTGAATATGTATTGAATAGTAGAGCTGCCCAGTTGTCCTGAAATTGCCTCTCCAAGCTGCCTGCTCCTGACTGCGAGGACATCTTGATGCATGACTCCTGGCTGACCTATCTGCTCTGCACCCATCCCCCCCCGGCCTAGGTACCGACGAACCAGCTGTGCTCCCGTAGTCCTGAGGCCCTTGTGACCTGCTTCCTTGAGAGGGATCCCTCTGACTTACCTTTAAGTCCTCTTGTGCAGTGTGTTTTCAGGTGGTACCCTTCTTTGAAGCGCACCAGCTATCAGCAACCTCAGCACCCTGCTCCGGGCCAAATCCAGGACGCTCCCGAGAATGCGCTGGTGGAACATTGAGCCTGGCCTTGTTACTTACTTGAATTCTGAAGGTGAACCTTGAAATCAAACTGTATGATTTTATATGCATTTTCTTATTTCTTCCGATTTACTTCAATGGTGCGTTATTGCGCACAAAAGTAATTCATTGGTTTGAAAAATTACATAAAAATCTGTGTTATTTTTATAAATTGGTATCGGATTTATTCTTAAATGTGTGCCTCATTTATTGCCTCTGTGAGTACAACAAATGCTTAGCACTACCCTCTGATAAGCCTAACTGCTCACCCACACTACCACAAATAGAGCGTTAGTATTATCTATTTGCCTTTGTATACCAATCTGGGTTTCACTTGACTCTCTGCACAGTATACTTCATTTTAGTGCATTATATAGAGAGCCAGCATCCTACAGCTTGTGAGGCGAAGTCCTGCATCGAGGATGCATCACACAGCAGTGGTTCCAATGAGACTGCGAGCTGTGATGTGAGTTACGGCGTGGAGATGCATCACGATGTGTCGGTTCCAACACAGGAACACAGCTGGGATGGCAGAGCACCTTTTGGCCCACTTCCAAGAGTCCAGGACTGGGGTGAAACCACTTGGGGGTAGGACTCATAGCAGACAGAGTCCATATGCTGGGTTTAAGGTGTTTGGAGCCTTTTCCGTCCCTGAGGCTATGACCAGGAGTCCAGACCACAAACCCTAGGAGTCACTCTGGTGGTCATGGGTTCAAGATGAAGATTCAGTTTTTCTCACTTAGGCAGCAGGGCAGCATACTAGCATGCCTACTTGCAAAGCATCCCAGCAGTCCTTCTAGACTTCCACAGGTCCAGAGGTGTACAGAAGAGTTGGGTCTGAGCTCGGATCCTTGTTGTTACAGGGCTCAGTTGACTTCCTGGGGACACTCCCAGTAGGGGCGGTACCAAGGGAGGCGGGGAGGAAGAGTCAATCGGCACTTGCCTTTAATGGCGGCCACAGCGTGAGAGCAGGCGGTTTGTGGATAGCACTGCCGCTCTGCCGCATGTAGTTGCTTTTAACTTTTTAAAAACCTTGTCAATCTGTGTTGAATTTGATCTGTTGCATTTTAACTACTATTGGGACTATTCACTCGCTTACCTCGATCGGCACCAGCTCGGCTCCTTGTTGTTACAGGGCTCAGCTGACTTCCTGGGGACACTCCCAGTAGGGGCGGTACCACGGGAGGCGGGGAGGAGGAGTCAATCGGCACTTGCCATTAATGGCGGCCGCAGCGCGGGAGCAGGCGGTTTGTGGATAGCGCTGCCGCTCTGCGCATGTAGTTGCTTTTAACTTTTTAAAAACCTTGTCAAACTGTGTTAAATTTGATCTGTTGCATTTTAACTACTATTGGGACTATTCACTCGCTTACCTCGATCGGCACCAGCTCGGCTCCTTGTTATTACAGGGCTCAGCTGATTTCCTGGGGACACTCCCAGTAGGGGCGGTACCATGGGAGGCGGGGAGGAGGAGTCAATTGGCACTTGCCATTAATGGCGGCCACAGCGCGGGAGTGCAGCAGACGCACGCAGCGGGCGCGCCGGTGGCCGCCGAAGGCGCACCAAAGGCAAGCCCGTCTGCGCCCGTCCGCGCCAGTACGGGGCTAGGGGCTAGTCACTATGCCTGGCGTTTGACTTATACGCAGACTAGTCTTAAATCCCTTCAATCAGGAGATCATCCACTTAAACCCTTCGTCAGCTGTAGACTGACTAAGTTGGGTATCATGGCGGAGAGGTCAGTCTTTCCTGAAATCACATATACCCACCCAAAGACAGAATTTAACCTGAATAAACCCCACAGTTGCTCAGATCATGCAAAATCATCTGAGCTAAGCATTATCTATTTGAATACTCGCTCTTTGCCCAAACACAAATTGGACATTTTCCACCTACTGGATTCAGCACATCCAGATATTCTCTTATTAACAGAAACATGGTTATCCCCAGATTCCGCTCCTGATATTTTGGCGGCACTCCCAAATAACTACAATATCTTGCAGGCGAACCGCCCCCAGGAAAGGTGGGCGGAGGAGTAGCTGCCATCATATGGCAAGAGTTAAAATTCACCTCATTAACACCATTAGCTCTAAACAGGGTGGATAACTTAGTTATTAAACTAGAGTCTGTGTCGGCCCCGCTGATCTGCGTCTTACTATATAGACCCCCCCAGAGTATGCCCCTGTTCCCCCACTCGCTGGGCGAACAGATGGCTCACCTTACGATGAATCATGCCAATATATTGCTGATCGGCGATTTTAACTATTGGGCCAACGATGCTCTGGGCGGGCCACACGCGGAAGAACTGAATGACCTACTAAGGGGGCTGAATTTCACCCAGTGGGTATCTCTGGCTACGCACAATAAGGGACATATTGTAGACCATGTCTGGTCGGTTAATACCCCAGTTTCTGCCTTGATTGTCTCCCCTTGCACATGGTCAGACCATCACCTAATACAGTTCACTATTTACAATATAACGAAGATTACTCCTCCTGTTGCCAGAGGGACTAGGGCCAGGAACTGGAAGAATCTGGATAAAAATTCCTTCCTGACCACACTGAGCGATACAGCTCCTGTCACTCAGTCTTCAGTCACAGCCAGTGCTGATAATCTTACCGCTTGGCTCACAGCGGCCTAAAACGAGCACGCCCCGCTTAGGAGGGGGAACACAGTTCGGCGCCATGAGGATCAGTAATAGTTTTCAGCAGACCTAAAAAGTCAAAAACTAGCCCTCCGCCAAGCGGAAAGGAACTGGAGAAGCAACTACTCCTTGGCTAAGAAAGAGATCTTTCTAGTTAAACTTAAACTCTATAAAAAAACTATCTGCACAGCTAAGACCACATACTTCTCCGCCAAAAATTATGAACTCCTCAAACAAGTCGAAAGAAATTTTTTCCATCATTAATGAACTGTCTAACCCCGACCGAATTACAGTGAAACCTACACCATCCCAAGTGCTGTGTAATTCTCTTAATATTTTTTTTATAGATAAAATTGCTGCAATCAAGGATAGTATCTTAAAGAACACTACGTCCAGGGCACCGTCAATAAAATCAGAAAACCCCCACTTCTTGGAGCAATTCCCAGTGATCGACAGGCTGGACTTTTCAGACCTCCTGTCCAAAGTTAAATCAGGATCACCAATGGATAGCTACCCACCCTACGTTCTAAAAAAGATTTTTTCTCTACTTCCTATGCCTGCACTCTCTCTTTTAAATGAGTCATTGACTCAGGGCATTGTCCCAAGTGCCTTCAAAGAGGCTATTATTGTTCCCCTTTTAAAGAAACCAGGGGCCGACCCTGAGATACTGACCAACTACCGTCCAATTTCGCTCCTTCCATACCTGGCTAAGGTACTTGAATGTCATGTAGCTAGATGTCTATGTGCCTTCATTGAACAGTCAGAATATCTCAATCCCCGCCAATCAGGTTTTCGCCCAGCCCATTCCACCGAGACAGTCATACTGACCGTCCTGGACACCCTCCGGAACGAAATAGACAACAAATCCCCTCAGGCTCTGGTACTGTTGGACCTGTCCGCGGCATTCGACACGGTCGACCATAACATCCTTATCGACCGTGTCCATGCCGCGGGCTTCAGGGATCAGCCCTTAGATGGATACGGTCCTTTCTGGATGGCCGCTCGCAATCAGTTCATCTATTTGACTTCATTGCGCCTGAAAAGAGTGTAACCTGTGGGGTTCCCCAGGGTTCTTCATTATCTTCCCACTTATTCAATCTCTACCTCTGTCCATTGATTCAGTCCTTAAAAAACAGGAAGGTGTGCACCTTTAACTATGCGGATGACCTACAGCTCATATTTTCCATCAACAATACCCCCGACTCGGTCTTAGAATTTCAAGCCACCATGCTTCATTTCCGGGATTGGATGAACTGCAATCAGCTGAAACTCAACCCGGACAAAACAGAACTGGTCCTGTTAGGAGGCACCGAGAACCCCTGGAGTCCTCGGTTCTGGCCAGACGAGCTGGGTGCTCCCTCCAGTCCATCGTCCTCAGCAAAAAGTCTTGGGGTGATAATAAATAATGATCTATCCATGAAAACCCAAATCACATCAGTAACGTCAACCTGCCATTACCAACTTAGGAAAATCAGCAGACTGCTCACGAGAGAAGCATTGATACAGGCTGTTCTAGCCATGGTGATCTCCCACCTAGATTATGCCAATTCACTCTACTATGGCATACCACTGTATCTCATCAAGAGACTGCAGTTGGTTCAAAATCAAGCAGCCAGGCTGGTTTTTCAGCAACCCAGGTGGGAACACGTTTCCCCCCTTATGAAGAAGCTGCACTGGCTACCCATTCTACAACGATCTTCTTTCAAAGTGGGCTGCTTGATTTTTAAGTCCCTACATGGTTCAAGTCCTAAATTCATTTCCAACCTCATTCAAAGGCACGTACCCACGCGCAACCTACGCTCGTCTCACATGAATCTGCTAACCATACCCGCCTTTAAACTGAAGCGACAAGGTGATTGTAGATTTGCAGTGTTGGCGCCTCGTTTCTGGAATTACCTGCCACCTAACATCAGAGCATGCACGGAACTCATGAAATTCAGGAAGCTTCCTAAGACCTGGCTATTTGCTCAAGCCTATGATTAGTTCAAGTACACGACAGTTTAACATGGCCCCATCCTATTCCGGACCTAGCGCCAAGAAACCAATCGGTGTATGCGCGCTTTATAAATAATTGTTAACATAACAGAAGACGTATTACGGGGAATTAATTTCTTGGAAAAATCCTGAATAAACCTTCTGTAAAAGTTTGCAAAGCCGATAAAGCTTTGTACCTCTTTAACTGTTTGTGGGGACTTCCAATCAGTTACTGCTTTTATCTTGTGTTCATCCATAGCTATTCCAGCTGGTGACAGGACAAATCCGAGGAATTACACTGACGTTACACTTAACGCACATTTCTCCAATTTCACGAATAAACTGTTCTCCCTTAGCTTCTGCAAAACTCCTCTCACTTGTTTTTCATGATCCTCCTCTGAATCTGAATATATCAAGATGTCGTCGATATATACTATGGCACACTGATCGATGTATTCTTTTAAAACATCATTGATGAAATGTTGAAATTCTGCTGGAGCATTGCAGAGGCCATAGGGCATCACCTGGTATTCGAATAGTCCATACTTGGTTCTGAAGGCCGTTTTCCATTCATCACCTTCTCTGATGCGAACAAGATGATAGGCCACCCTCAAATCTAATTTCGTATATATCGGTGCTCCTTTTACTTGATCTAAAAGAACTGAGATTAGAGGCGAAGGATATCGGTTTTTGACTGTTATTCGATTTATTGCCCTATAATCAATGCAAGTCCTCAATTCACCTTCTTTCTTGGGGATGAAGAAAATTGGCGAAGATACTGGGGATTGGGAAGGTCGGATAAATACATTGTCAAGATATTTCTGGATGTAGTCCTTCAAATGCTGATTCTCCTTTTCTGTTAGGGCTCAGCTGACTTCCTGGGGACACTCCCAGTAGGTTCAAGCTCTATTTTACAATCATAAGCCCTGTGTGGGGGAAGCTTCTCAGCTTCTTTTTCACTAAAGACATCCTGGTCATCTGTTTACTCTTTGGGTATTTCTGTAGTGTGTATCACACAAACTGCAGCTCCTCCTTGACATAAATGAGTTGCAGGTGTTGACCTTTGATAAACTCTTGTGTTCTTGTAGCAATTCTCTTTATAAAATTCATAATTATTGTTCGAGCACTCCAATCAATTGTGAGGTTGTGCTCAGTAAGCCAGGGTAACCCCAAAATTAGCTGGAATTGAGGGGTGTCAATTAGGTTAAATTGCAGAGTTTCACAATGACCTTCTATGGATTCTAACTCCACTGGCTCAGTGTGGCTCACAATCGGTCCAGATGAAAGATTAGTTCCATTCATGGCTCAGACGCCTCACTTTTCTCTTTCCGAATGGCCTTCTATCCAATTTTCTCTGCAAACCTTAGATCACAAAAGTTGCCAGTAGCCCCAGAATCCACCATCACCGTGATCCCTTTCAAATGACTTTCTCTAAACTTAAGTGACATGAACATAACCAGATGAGGAGAGGAGGATTGCAGAGTGTTAGCCAGTAAGTGATTCTTAGGAGTTGTATCTAATTCCGCACCGATCAGTCCAACTCCCCCTACTGATGGTGCTGCAAGTTTTCCTTCAGAGGCTGCTTAGGTTTCTTTGGACAGTTACGGACAAAATGGCCACCAACTCCACAATAAAGGCATTGTTTATTTAATCTCCATTTTTCCTTCTCTTCCTTAGACAGTGGTCCTCAAATAGTTCCAATCTGCATGGGCTCTGTGCTATGCTGACCATCAATTACCTTAGCAACCTCTGATTTAGCTCGATCAAATCTTGGTACGCTTGAACGAGAATCTCGTCTCTCCTCTTCTTTTACTCTGACGGAAGTCTATTTCTAATACCAGAACTATGAGAGCTGACATTTCTGTGGGTCTGTTGGGTACTTGAGCAAGGACATCTTTAAGCTCATCCTTCAACCCTCGATAAATACTGCTGCTCTCTTATTCTCGGGCCATTCCGTTTCTACTACCAGTTTGTTGAACTGGGCTAAATAAGCAATTAAATCTCGATTACCTTGCCTTATTTCCAGTAACTCGTTGTCTGTGGCTTGTGAAACCTTTCGCCGATCAAATATTCTGAGAAATTCCTTCTTGAATTCATCCAAATCGTATAAAATCGGATCATTTCTGGAACCCAATGGCATTGACCAGAGGTGGCGTCTCCACTGAGATAGGATAGTATAAAGGTCACTCGTGACTGCGCATTGGGGAAAACTGCAGGGTCGCACATAAAATGCAAGGTACATTGGGTCCAAAATATCTGTGCCTTTTGAGGATCTCCGTTAAATCGTTCTGGATGCGCCAATGGAATCAGTGGGAACACGTGGGTGAATAACTTGGGTGGTAACTTTAGGCTGAGGATTAGCTGTCTCACTAGAAACTTCTTCATGAGATGAGGGAATTTTAAAACTAGCTCCTGGCACAAAACTACTCACTTTTATTGCTAAATCTGATGTCTCTCTTCTGGAAAGTATTATGTCTTGTTTCAGATCTCTGTTCTCTTCTCTGACTGCAATTAATTCTTTTTGAATTCCTTCTAAAACTTCACCTAATTTCTTAAGGTCTAAACCTTCTGCCATTCGGCTCAGGTGAAAAAACAACGTGGGCAATTCACTCTGTCAAGGTGCAACCACTTAATGCACGGAAGCAGAACGACGTAATTTCCCAATGCCCCTCTCCAACTTCCCCAGTCATCCAATTGTATTTCGTTTGACTGAAGAACCCAAAGGGGGGAAAGGGGATGGGACAGAGAAGAGACAGCCACATCTTTCTTCTGGTTCCTCTCCTTTTTTCTGTTCTTCTCTCACTCTGTATTAATCTTCTGCTCATACTTTTGTAAAAGCATGAAGAACTGTAAAATAGTGACATTCAATAACCTTACTTTTTACCCAGAACGCTATTTATCATAACCATGCAAGATATCAACCTTAATGCTAAAACAGTTGTACTTACCCAAATTAGGTGTGACCAATGCCTCTCTTCTATTTTCTTTCTTTCTTGTGAATATGTATTGAATAGTAGAGCTGCCCAGTTGTCTCTGAAATTGCCTCTCCAAGCTGCCTGCTCCTGACTGCGAGGACATCTTGACACAAGACTCCTGGCTGACCTATCTGCTCTGCACCCATCCCCCCCCGGCCTAGGTACCGACGAACCAGCTGTGCTCCCGTAGTCCTGAGGCCCTTGCGACCTGCTTCCTTGAGAGGGACCCCTCTGACTTACCTTTAAGTCCTCTTGTGCAGTGTGTTTTCAGGTGGTACCCTTCTTTGAAGCGCACCAGCTATCAGCAACCTCAGCACCCTGCTCCGGGCCAAATCCAGGACGCTCCCGAGAATGCGCTGGTGGAACATTGAGCCTGGCCTTGTTACTTACTTGAATTCTGAAGGTGAACCTTGAAATCAAACTGTATGATTTTATATGCATTTTCTTATTTCTTCCGATTTACTTCAATGGTGCGTTATTGCGCACAAAAGTAATTCATTGGTTTGAAAAATTACATAAAAATCTGTGTTATTTTTATAAATTGGTATCGGATTTATTCTTAAATGTGTGCCTCATTTATTGCCTCTGTGAGTACAACAAATGCTTAGCACTACCCTCATAAGCCTAACTGCTCACCCACACTACCACAAATAGAGCGTTAGTATTATCTATTTGCCTTTGTATACCAATCTGGGTTTCACTTGATTCTCTGCACAGTATACTTCATTTTAGTCCATTATATAGAGAGCCAGCATCCTACAGCTTGTGAGGCGAAGTCCTGCATCGAGGATGCATCACACAGCAGTGGTTCCAATGAGACTGCGAGCTGTGATGTGAGTTACGGTGTGGAGATGCATCACGCTGTGTCGGTTCCAACACAGGAACACAGCTGGGATGGCAGAGCACCTTTTGGCCCACTTCCAAGAGTCCAGGACTGGGGTGAAACCACTTGGGGGTAGGACTCATAGCAGACAGAGTCCATATGCTGGGTTTAAGGTGTTTGGAGCCTTTTCTGTCCCTGAGGCTATGAACAGGAGTCCAGACCACTAACCCTAGGAGTCACTCTGGTGGTCATGGGTTCAAGATGAAGATTCAGTTTTTCTCACTTAGGCAGCAGGGCAGCATACTAGCATGCCTACTTGCAAAGCATCCCAGCAGTCCTTCTAGACTTCCACAGGTCCAGAGGTGTACAGAAGAGTTGGGTCTGAGGGGCCACTAACTATACCTGGTGCCTACTTTGAAGTAGGAGAATGTTCCAAATGTTTCCACCCCCAGAGATGCTTGGAATACCTTGCCTCCCTGCCCTGTCACAATCAGAACATGTAAAACTTAAAAGTACAAGTCAAACTTTTCAAATACACTGCACCCTGCCCTATGGGCTATTATAGGCATACTCCAGGGGTAAAATATATATATATATATATATATATATATATATATATATATATATATATATATATATATATATATATATATATATATATATATATATATATATATATATATATATATATATATATATATTGATACCAATCCTGGCAGCAACGAACAGACAGGCACTGACTCCGTGAAATGATGACAAGGAAGAGGTTTATTTCTCCATCAACAGCTTAGACGCGTTTCGACGGCGTACCGCCTTGATCACTATATATATATATATTGCCAACAAATGCCCTTGAGCTTTCACAGGACGCACTCGGCAACCAGCCCACCTCCGGTTTCACACTGACAACTCTCCTCTCCATCCAAGATTATTGATTTGCCTGACGCGTTTCAAGACTTGACGTCCCTTCCTCATAGGCAGCTTGTTACGAAGTGAGTACGATTCGCTTTCCTTTATTTAATTTTATCATGCTTTTAATTGGTTATTCACCCTCAGTGGGCTGCACTTCAGTTACTTGCAAAAACATTAGGCATGATGGGACTTGTGGTCCGAAAAGCAACATTATTTCTCCTCAAGTGGGTCCGTACTCACTCGTTTTAATTGAAAGCATATTCCTCCTTTAGTAGGATCCTGGAGGCACGGGAAAGTTAATTAAGTCTGGCTTGCTGCGCTGAGTCGGTCACAAACAGTTTATAACCGCAGCCTCTTAGTATATAAAGATGGTGCAGTCCTGTCACGACGGGGCCGCCGTGTGAATAGATTGCCAACAAATGCCCTTGAGCTTTCACAGGACGCACTCGGCAACCAGCCCACCTCCGGTTTCACACTGACAACTCTCCTCTCCATCCAAGATTATTGATTTGCCTGACGCGTTTCAAGACTTGACGTCCCTTCCTCATAGGCAGCTTGTTACGAAGTGAGTACGATTCGCTTTCCTTTATTTAATTTATCATGCTTTTAATTGGTTATTCACCCTCAGTGGGCTGCACTTCAGTTACTTGCAAAAACATTAGGCATGATGGGACTTGTGGTCCGAAAAGCAACATTATTTCTCCTCAAGTGGGTCCGTACTCACTCGTTTTAATTGAAAGCATATTCCTCCTTTAGTAGGATCCTGGAGGCCGGGAAAGTTAATTAAGTCTGGCTTGCTGCGCTGAGTCGGTCACAAACAGTTTATAACCGCAGCCTCTTAGTATATAAAGATGGTGCTGTCCTGTCACGACGGGGCCGCCGTGTGAATAGATTGCCAACAAATGCCCTTGAGCTTTCACAGGACGCACTCGGCAACCAGCCCACCTCCGGTTTCACACTGACAACTCTCCTCTCCATCCAAGATTATTGATTTGCCTGACGCGTTTCAAGACTTGACGTCCCTTCCTCATAGGCAGCTTGTTACGAAGTGAGTACGATTCGCTTTCCTTTATTTAATTTACGGGCATTTTGTTGGACAATCTGATTTGCACGGCTGGTCCCTGCCGTGGTAGAAGGCACCATCTCGTAATCAGAGAGGCTGAGGAGAGGAACTGTTCAACTCCATTCAGCACATCGCTCCAATGTAAATTATCAGCCCGTCAAAGATGATCTGATTCCTACTAAGGATATATAATGCTGTTAATCATGAACGCTTACTGAACTTACTATAAGGAAACAATGTGCTCACACAGTGGGACTACATGCACCATCAGGCATTGCAGGAGCACGTGATGTAATATGCTGCTGCAGCAGGAGCACGTGATGTAATATGCTGTGTCAGGGTCATGTGGACAATAAAAACCGGAAAATCACCTGTGTGAGCGTCAGTGCCGTTCATAAGCTGCCCAAGAAGAAGGGGCCTCTGTGCCCCGAAACGCGTCGGCGAAAATAAAGAAAATTCGGAGAGTCCGAGGCGAGCTGTATTTCAGACCGGATGGTGGGGGCGACGTCGAGTGCCTTCTCAAATGCTTACGGGCATTTTGTTGGACAATATATATATATATATATATATATATATATATATATATATATATATATATATATACATACATCACGGTTGCTCGAAATGCATCTGCTACCAGCGAAACAAGCACGAGTGCAGACCTCCAGTAGGACATGAACCTCTAAGAACTTTGTGTGACATTTTATGGCAGCAGTCCATGTGAATGAAAATAGGACTACGAGTCCCAGACTCCCATGCGTAATACTCACCTGAGCGCAATTATCAATTAAAACTAACGGAATATCACTGCTGGTCTTTGCATGCCTTCTTTGTTTGAAAAGCCCATGGAAGAAGGGCGTAAGCCCGAAACGCGTTGGCTGGAGTAATGAGGTGTGGGTCCACACATGAGGCGCCTGTCAGGTATCAGCGAGAACCTTCCAGCGAGTGCAGCTCAAGACAGGGCAAACTTTGTTTTTGGGATTTAGTGGCTCCGCCTGAGCCACGAGCATGCACCGCCACGATATCCCTGTGGCTCTGCCGCTGTTTACTGGGGCAGCGAAACGCAGAGCTGGTTGGAGCTGTGTGATTTGTACAGGCGGGATTGTGAAGGACATGAACCTCTAAGAACTTTGTGTGACATTTTATGGCAGCAGTCCATGTGAATGAAAATAGGACTACGAGTCCCAGACTCCCATGCGTAATACTCACCTGAGCGCAATTATCAATTAAAAATAACGGAATATCACTGCTGGTCTTTGCATGCCTTCTTTGTTTGAAAAGCCCATGGAAGAAGGGCGTAAGCCCGAAACGCGTTGGCTGGAGTAATGAGGTGTGGGTCCACACATGAGGCGCCTGTCAGGTATAACTTTGTTATATATATATATATATATATATATATATATATATATATATATATATATATATATATATATATATATATATATATATATATATATATATATATATATATATATATATATATATATATATATATATATATATATATATATATATATATATATATATATATATATATATATATATGCTTTAGGCCTGGTAAAAGGTTTATTTTGCCAGGTCATAGTGACAGTTTAAACTACACACATAGGCTGCAATGGCGTGCTTGAGGCATGTTTAAAGGGCTTTTTAAGTAGGTGACAAAATTAGTGCTGCAGTCCAACTAGTAGTATTTAATTTACAGGCATGGGGTACAGTTAGTACCACTTACCAGGGACTTACAAGTAACTTAAATGTGCCAATTGGTTGTAAGTCAATTTTACCATGTTTAAAGGAGAGAGCACTAGCACTTTAACACTAGTTAGCAGTGGTAAAGTGAGCAGAGTCCTATAGCCTGAGAAAACAAAGTCGGCAGAAACAGGAGGCTGAAAGGCAAAAAGCTGGGGTAAAACCACACCAAGGGTGTCAGGACCAACATATTCCAACTGAAAAGGCTGGACTGGAGCTGCTGGAAGCCTCCAACTGGGACGCCTGGAAACCAAGCAAAGGCTTCCCGCACTGAGTGCGATATTTATACTACCGCACCCAAGATGGCTGCCAAACTTTGCTAGAGTTTAAAATTCCATGAGAGCTCAAGCCGTATGGTGTTGCTCACAGTTTTACACCACTGAGGACAGAGAGGAAGCCTATCAAGCAAGGTGAAAGCATAGGGAACTATTTATCAGTGTGCAAGTCCCTAGAAAATGGCGCTGAAGTGGTGAGGTAGGACCAGGGGGTCATTGGTACCTGTGTGAAAGGGAAGTGGAGGGAAGTGACAGGAGGTCAATCCAGGATGGCAATTGTGCCATGGGAAGCTTATGGCAGCACCATATGTGCTGGAGAGGGTACAGGATGCGTGAGTCGCAACAATACCTATTCCTTGCCAGTGGGGATCTGTCTCGCAGAAGAGGTAGAGAAGACCAGAAATGCACCTACATTGGAGGAGCTTGTGGGAAATTGTACATAGGTAGTTGTTAGTTGAGGGCTGTGTGAAGATGAGTCTTACATAGGCCAGAATCTGTTTAACGCCTGAGTGAGGGTGCATCTCCATGTCCTAAGGTGGCTAGAAAGCCGTGGGGGTCCCCCCTCCTACCTGGAGCGCCATTTGCTGTTGCCGTATTGGTGAGGCCGTTGGTAGATGGGACTGCATGCGCATGAGGCAGCCTTCTCCTGAGGGGCCATGAAAGTGCGGTGGGATCCGAAATCTACGTCGCCTGTGGGAGAAAGTCCATCGGACCAGCGGAGCTGCAGAGTGAGGGGAGTGAGGGCAACAGGAAAGCCCGACTGCCACAAGAAACGGAGCGGCGGAGAGCTGAGAGCGAGATGGCCTTAAGCGACGCTCCGCGAGGACTGTTCACCCTTCCTGTCAGCTGCCCAGGCCTAATCGCTAGAATCAGGCTGAGTGCGAGGACCGCATGTTGCCGGCCACTGAGCGGAGTGAGCGAGCTATGCCCGCGCCCTAAGGGACATGCCAGCTGATCTTGGAGGGGCAGGGGGGAACACTTACACCTAGACCAAAGGAGGCGCAGCGAAGAATGCCCTGGGAAAAGGAGCGTGGCCTGGGGCAGATCCACACGACATCCACACCAACAGGCCGCAGGTGGTGGCCCGGTTGGTAGGGAAGCGTGGCAGTTTACCCCTCTCCTCATTCTCGTGTACACCACATTGGCAGGCAGCATCACATGGTGTTGCAGTGTGGAGATAGACCCTAGCAGTTGGTGGTGCGGCGCTTGGGAAGCGCCATCAAATATGGAAAAGGCAAGGACATTAAATAGTTGCAGCAAAGTATAATGAATTGCTATGCAGTCCCTGCACATGCGCCCACAGAGACAACGATTCCACCCTTGGCGCGAAGCGGCCAGATCAGGGAGGAGATATTCCGGAACCATCTCTCTGAGAAATTATGGCCACCATACAAAGGGCACTCTTGAACCGAAACTCGACTCGGTTGTGGTCGAAATGTCACTAATGAGAGCTGAGTTCAATAAAGAAAAGGACTGTCTCTGCGACACTGTGCCGACCGTTATGGGCATTACTGAGGCCACAGCTAAGCTACAGAAGCTGGTCACCTCCCTACAAAAGGACAATGCAATCATGCAGGCACGTCTGGAGGATGTGGAAGGAAGGTCCAGAAGCAATAACATCCGCCTAGTGGGGGTCCTTGAGTGGGCGGGAGAACCCTGTACGGACCTCTTTGTGGAAATCTTTATAACCAACGTGCTGCAGCCCAAAGGCCTCTCAAAATTTCTTTCAGTCGCACAGGCCCCTAGGGTCCCCATGACCGCTCCCAGACCGGGTGCGCCTCCTGGCACAATTATTGCGAGACTATTCAACCACAGAGATAGAGACGCCATACTCCAGGCAGTGAGGCGTGCTCTGGACTTGAAAATTGAGGGCGCAACGATCAGCTTCTAACCAGATTTTACCATCAAGGCCCAACAACTACAATTGGCCCTGTCAGGTGTATATAATCCCCTGTAAATAGTGCCTAGTGCCAGTTGGCACAGTGTATATTGTGTGATTACTATTCTAATGTGTTTATGATAATACAAAGGCTATTTTTGATATAACCTTGTGTGGAGTTCCTTTTGTGGTGTGCCTAGTGTGTTGCTGCTGTGTGTGTGTGTTGCGCAAACGCTTTACACATTGCCTCCGGGATAGGCCTGACTGCTCGTGCCAAGCTACCAAGGGGGTGAGCAGGGGTTATCTTCGGCGTGTAACTCCCTTGCCCTGACTAGAGTGGTGGTCTCTGCCTGGCTTTGGCGCAAGCCTTAGCCAACCAGAGATCCCATTTCTAACATTGGTGGCAAAGTATCTTCTCCTCTCCAGGCCTAACTCCTAAAACAAAAGGCGTTAGTCTAACTAACAATGGTGACTTTCTCCACCTGCAAGAGAAACGTGAGAAAGAACGAATTCAACATGCACATGAGTTTCAATCTACCCCCTCTACTAGAGCCATCAGGGAAAATACATTTCAGGCCTACAGAAATCGGCCAACATAAGAATAAGGCACACAGGATCTACGAATTACACATGAGCAAAAGTTTATAAATGCATTTCTAACTATCACATTACATAAGCATTTTAGTGCAAATCATTATGAGCAACCTATAATATTCTACGCATTAATACTCCATTAGCCACTTTCATGTGCAGCTTTCAATGTGGTGCACGTTTAAATCTATGCATTACATTCTACATGAGCAACCTCATTAATCGTTTGCAACCAAAGCTAATGATTACATTATTCAAATCACAACTGCCACATTATTTCTTTGCGTGGCACGTAATGAATCTAACATTTCTCTTTCACAATTTTTACAAACACCCACGCTTTCTAACCCCATGTTAATACGATAAAAATAAAAGCAGGTGCAACCTACTCATGATTATAGTGCACCCCTACAAATTTAAAGAGCACCATCGCGCTCCATCATCCATACACTAAATATGCCAAGTGGGTGTAAGCCAATTTTACCATGTTTAGAGGAGTGAACACAAGCACTTTAGCATAGGTTAGCAGTGGTGGAGTGCTCAGAGTCCTAAGACTAACAAAAATGAAGCAGGAGGAGTGAAGGCGAAAAGTTTGGGGGTGATCCTATAGAGAGGGCCAAGGTGAACACTGCAGCAGAAAGGCTCAGAGCAACCTAAATTTTTCTCCCAGCGGCAATGCACCTTTGTCAGATCAGGTTGGCAGGTTGGTCCCAGTTGTCCACAAGTTCTTTTTTTTTTATAACATCTTTTTATTGATGGTTTACACATTCAGTAGTAGAAAACCTGTTACAATTGGTCCGTATACATTTATTGTCAAGTCACAATCAATAATACTTTGTTTCAGCAGTCTAATCTGGTATCGATTCGTCCTCACTTCCCAGACCCCGCCAATGACGCTGTCTTTTGCTCCTTATTTGCCTCTCTGTAGGGCTGGTGCAGATTCCCCCTCTATAGTTGTTCCATTTTCCCCAGATTGTATCCCACTTTTTGGGGCATCCTCTGCCTTTGTATATCGCCTTCTCTGTGATCATATATGTATCTATGTCCTTCACCCAGTCCTGGAGTAACGGTGCTTCTGAGGCCCCCCAGCGCCTTGCTATGTTGCGTTTAGCTATCATCATTCCCAGTGTTACCCACATCCGATCTTTGAGGCTTAGATCCGTCTCCTCCCACATATTCAGTAGACATAGTTTGGGTTCCGGTCCCACTATCCCCCCACAGACACTAGTCATTGTGTGTGTCACATCTTGCCAGTAATTCCTTATCTCTGAACATTCCCAGATCAGGTGAAAATATGTGCCTTCCTGCCCACAGTCTCTCCGGCAATATTTCTTCAGTCCCTGTTAGAAATGGGGGACTCTAGTTGGCAGAGGTAGGTACCTTTGACCAAATAGGGACCCTTGCTTCTAGTCAGGGTAAGGGGGAAACACACTCTAGATAACCCCTGCTCACCCCCTTGGTAGCTTGGCACGAGCAGACAGGCTTATCCTCAAGGCAATGTGTAAAGTATTTATACCAACACCCACAGTAACACAGTGATAACACCACAAATGGACACCACACAGGTTTAGAAAGATAAAATCTCTTTATCTAACTTGGCAAGACCAAAACGAGAAAAATCCAGCATACACAATTAAAGCTATTCTTTGAAATGTTCTTTGTAAGGTTCTTGTTAAAAATAAACTTGCAGATTCTCTAATTCAGAGATGATCTTGTATTCCTTCAGGCAAATATGATGGGATCAAAAACAGTCTAAAAAATAAGTCACTTGCAGGGACTGTATTCCTTCCTTAGCAAACGTAGGTTATTTGCCTAGATCGTGATGGTAATAGCACCTTTCCCTTGGCACCGGCATGCGATGCCCCGTGGCTCTGAAAAGCCGCTTCCACCACAGTAATGCCGACTTCGTTACGAACCACTGCGAGCGTAGGCCCCCGGCTGCCCCCAGAGTATGAAGGAAAAAGAACACAGGCCCCCGGTATCGGAACAGTTTCTTGCAAGCCTGCAACCCGCCCCAGGAAGCGACACACGCGTAGGCTCAGGACTTCAGTCCGAGCGTTACCTGGGGGGGTTGCTCTCTCTCTCTCTCCGGCTCCTCTGATCGGTGCGGCGTAACTACCGGGACCTCGGACGGCCCCAGGGAGAGCCCTCCTCACTCTTCCGCTGCGATCGACCTGCTGGGTGGGGCGCGATGAGCGCCGGCTTCCTCACATTGAGGAGTCCTTCGTTGCCAGGCAAAGTCTTGCGACTTCTTCCACGGTGATTATGATCCTGCTGACAACTCGGGCCAGCGGCGGTGACGGCCTCGCAGGTGATCACGGCCTCAGTCCCCTTCTTCAGATGATTGCGATCTCGCAGTCGACTCGCGCCAGCGGCGGTGATGGCCTCGCAGTTGATTGCGGTGTCCTATGGTGCACTGACACACGCACACCGCAGCGTAGAGGTGATTTGAAAAGCGAAGCACTCCTCAGCAATGCGAGCCTCATGAAGGGTGCAAGCTGTGCCCAGACACACGCACACAGCTGCTTAGAGGTGGTTTTGGAAACTTTGATGATCCTGAGTTTCAACAACAGGAGGCCAGCTCTCCTCAGGCCCTTGGAGATTTCCTTTTTAAGTAGAGGACACAGCACACAGCAAAGTCCTTCTCCTTTCCTTGGCAGAATAGCAACTGCAAGTCAGCCCCAGAACACACAGCAAGGGCAGTCCTTCTTCTCAGTTTCTTGCGCTCTTCTCCTTGGCAAAGGTTTCTTCTTAATTCCAGGATGATCTAAAGTACAGGGGTTTCAGCTCAAATATTTATACCCCAAATGTCTTTGTTCTCTAGGTGTAAGGGGTCCTGAACCCAGTCCAAACCAGTTCTGGGTGCACTCTGCCAGTGCACAACCTCTTCTTTTGTCAATGTGGGCCAGGGTCTTCAGACGCACCGCAGGAGGTGGAGCCAGTCTTTTGTGGAAGGCAGGCACAGCCCTAGTCAGGGACAGGTACTACTCCTCCCACCACTCCAAATGCAGATTGGCCTATTCAGCCCAGGCTGACTCACCCAGACTCCTGAAGCCACCCCAGCCCTTGTCACTTGTTCGAGGGTAAATGGGTGGTCACACTTGGCTTACCGGGTCACAGAGCAGGACCCGCACACACTCTGCTCGTTCACTGAGAGAAAAGGAACAACAGTGTGAAATACAGTGGCACTTTATTAAGCAATTCAGTAAAACACAGAACTGTTCATCGTCAAATGCTACTCATGGACACATGAGCAGGATGAAATAAAAGCATCAACAATCATATACATCATATTTTAAATGAAGCAAAAATATTCAGGTATATCTCAATTAATACGCAGCAGCCTAAAGGGCAAGTCTTAAATGAGGGGTTAAGAATAGGCAAGTGCCTAGAAGGCAAATCTTAACTAAGAGAGCAAAAGACCATCCAAGACTATACAATTTAAACTAAGACAAATGCAATGAATTGGGTGTGGATGAGCCAAATTAGAGAGGCTGACAAAGGCAAAAGGCTAATAATCTGAAAAGAGCACTACCACCTGAGAGAGTAGAAGTTCTAGGCCCAAGATAAGAGGTCGGTCGACCGGGAACCCACACCGTGCAAGGCACAGGAAGAAGAGTTCGGGGCGTGGACATGGGTGCAAATCTTTTATATGGCTTAATGCAGAACTCCCACCCACAGTTGACGTGGGCTCTGACGTGGGGCCTTGACCGCACGCTTACAGTAACTTTGGAAAGTTTTGGAGAACACAAAAGTGGTATCATGGTGAAACAAGTGCTTTTAGCAGGTGGTCAGTGCTCTTGACCGCAAACATTAAAAAAAAGATAACTTTCATCGTAAGATGCTCGGAAATTTATATTTTATACATTATTTCTATGACATGCAGCCGCCTTTTTGTTCCGCTTGAGCAAGCTTGGAAAGTTTCGTAACTAAAAATATTGCAAACATTGCTTGTGAAAGACCAAGAAGTACCATCAGAGTTTCGGGTACGTGTGGGCTAACCTTATTCTTGTAACTGTGGAAATTTACAAGGGGGGGGGGGCTGGTGCCTCGCAGCACCGTGGGTGGCACAAGTCTCTGCTGTCAGATCAGTGAGGCCTACGGAATTTGTTTTATTAAAACTGATAGCAAGAGGCAGTGGGCTTTTGGGCGTACATGTATGTGTATCTAAGGAGGTGTGGTTGGGCCTACATGTGTGTATCTAAGGAGGTGTGGTTGGGCCTACATGTGTGTATCTAAGGAGGTGTGGACCACTGTGACAGGCACTAAAAGGCTGAAGGAAAACGGACAATTTAGGTCATCTATCAGGGCCGGACTGGTGGGGCCTATATGGGAGTGACATGTTCTATGGGCAGAGCAGAATGGTACATAGGATTTCTGTTATATGGTAGAACGGGACCCTGCTTCACACTCCAAAGCCAGACAGTCAATCCACAACCAGGCAGAGGCACACAGAAAGGTTGAAGAAGAAAATAGCCACCTTCTAAAAGTGCTATTTTCAAACACAGAATTTAAAAACCATCCTTACTAAAAGGTGTGTTGTTAAATTCTGAGTTCAGGGATACCAGACTCCAATTTTCTATCTCACTCCTATGGGAAGATATGCTCGTAAAATGTTACACAGCATTCCCCATTCTGTCCTATGGGCAAGATAGCCTTTAAATAGTGAAAAACGAAATTGGCAGAATTTCACTACCAGGACATGGTACATACACCAGTACATGTCCTACCTTTTACATACACTGCACCCTGCCCAGGGGGATACCTTGGGCCTACCATAGGGGTGTCCTATGTGTAAGAAAAGGGAAGGGTAAGGCTAGGCAAGTGGGTACACTGGCCAGGTCAAAATGGCAGTTAACAAACTGCACGCAGGCACTGCGGTGGCAGGCCTGAGACAACTTTTCAGGGCTACTCATGTGGGTGGCACAATCAGTTCTGCAAGCCCACTAGTAGCATTTGATTTACCAGCCCTGGCACACTTAGTGCACTTTACTAGGGTCCTACCAGTAAATCAAATATACCAATCATGGATAACCAATCACAATAACAATTTACACAGAGAGCATACACACTTTAGCACTGATCAGCAGTGGTAAAGTGCCCAGAGTCCTAAAGCCAACAACCACAGGTCAGGAAAAAGTAGGAGGAAGAAGCAAAAAGTTTGGGGATAACCCTGCAAAAAGGGCCATTCCCAACAGTCCCTTACTCATTTTAGCTATCGTGGTCCTAGGTAAATATATTCTATGGAGAATTTTCAGTTGTATGAGTCTTAATTTGGCTGATATGGCTACTTCTCAGGGAGAACTCTGGGCCTCTTGCCAGTCTTCATCTTCCAACACTCCCAAGTCTCGTTGCCAGAGGTCCCTGAGTTTTTCAAGGGGGTCGGAGGTATTATATATTAGTTTTTTTATATGTGAGGGAAATTGCTTTCTTATCCATATAGTCCGTGAGGAGTCTGTCTTCTAGGGGTGAGGCTTCTGGGAGGATAGTTCCCTGTGGGATAGCCACTCGAAGGGCGTGTCTTACTTGGAGTTATCGAAATGATTCTGTAGTTGCCATGTCATATTTTGACTGAAGTTCCACAAATGGGATCACCTCCCCTCTTTTCCAAAGGTCTCCCACTGATGTGACCCCTATGAGGTCCCACTTGTTGAAACCTTTGCTTGTGTGCAGCCCCCTCAGTCTCTCACTTGCCCAGAATGGTGTATTCCACCCCAGTCTTTTGTTCACTTTATGCCAGAGGGTGATCGTGTGCGCTGTGGGTCCTGTCAACTTGTTCCCTTTTGGTTTAGTGTAAAGAGCCCTCAGGTATCCTCCATCTCCTAATAGATGCCTGTCCATTTTGTAAGCTGGGTCGTCTTGGGGTCTATGTACCCATTGGTTAACTACCATCAACTGTGCCGCTCAATAGTAACTTTCTAAATGTGGCAGTGCAATTCCTCCGTCATACCACCCTCGTACTAGCTTCCACATGGCTATTCTGGGGGGCCTCCCATCCCATAATAAATCTCGGACCTCACTCTCTACCGCATAGAAAAACGATGGGGGGACGGTGAATGGAGTGTTCTGTAAAGCATATAAAAAACGTGGCAGCGCCATCATCTTGTATAATGCCGCACATCCTAGTAGTGAGATCAGGAGTTTCCTCCATTCTTGGGCGTCGCTGCGGATGCTTGTCAGTGGTGTTTGTATGTTTTGTGTGAAGAATCGATCTGGGTTATCTGTCACAAATTTTCCCAGGTACTTGAATCCCTCAGTTACCACCGTGGCTTCGCATCCCCTAGGCAAGGTTGGGGGAGTTCCACTTAACACATAGATTGTGGATTTTGACGAGTTAATCGAGTATCCTGATTGTTCTCCCAAGTTTAGGAGGATAGTCATGACTCGGGCTATCGAGTTTCTGGGAGAAGCCAGATATAACAGTATATCATCCGCATAGAGCGAGATACGATCTTCCCATTGACCAGACCAGCGGAGACCTCTAATAAGATGATCTCCCCTAATCCACACCGCCAGCGGCTCCAGGACGAGTGCAAATAGCAGCGGCGATAGAGGGCACCCCTGGCGGGTCCCTCTCCTCGGTTGAAAGGCTACAGAGGATCTCCCGTTCACCACCATCTGTGCCCTGGGTCTGGTGTAAAGTAGTTTAATCCACACACGAAACTTGGGGCCGAACCCCATTTTTTCCAGGACCGCAAACATGTATGGCCACTCCAGTGTCAAATGCCATGCTTACATCAAGGGACATGATTACTGCGTCTTCTCTAATTGTGTCTTTCCTGCCTATCACCGACTGGAGGTGCCTTAGATTCAATGCCGTGTTTCTGCCCGGCATAAATCCCGACTGGTCCAGAAGTATCAGATGGGAGACATGACGGACTAGTCTCATAGCGAGGAGTTTTGCAAGTATCTTAATTTCAGCATTGAGGAGTGAGAAAGGGCGGTATGAGGCGCATTGATCGGCTGGTATGCTTGGTTTATGATTCACTACTATAGAGGCCAGCGTTGGTCCTCTGGTAGCTCCCCGACCTCCAAGCTCTCTACATCCATTTTGAGTAAATGTGGCGCGACGTGGGAGGCCATGGCTTTGTATAATTCAATCGATAGGCCATTTGGCCCCCCATCACCTTTCCAGACTGTAGGTTCTGTATTGCCGCAGCCACTTCTTCTGTCTTTATTTCCTCCTCTCACTCTGCGATGGATTCCGGAGTCAGTGCTGGCATCTGTAAGTCAGCCAGGAAGGCCATTAAAGCCTCTGCCGAGGCGGCAAGGCTGTCTGAGTACACCCCGGCAAAATAATGCGCGAATGTATCTGCCATTTCTTGGGGCTCACTCGTCACTACCCTGTCTGGTGTCATTATTGCTTTCACCCACCTACTCGCTTTTTCGCGTTGCTCTAGCCATGCCAGCCGTTTCCCGGATTTGTCTCCCAGTTCGTAGATACGATCTCTCGTTGTCGATAACTTAGCTCTGGTCGTTTCCAGGGCCAATACTTTGTATTTGTGTCTTTTGCGCTGCAATGTAGTTAGTAGCTCCTCTGTATGATTCTCGGGTGGCTGGGCCTCTAGGTTGGAGATTTCCCTCTCCAACTCATCCATTACTGCTCTTTTTTCTTTTTGTACCCAGACATTAATGAGAGGCCCTCCCCCTTATGACTGCTTTATAGGCTTCCCACAGAATCTGTGCTGAGGCCACTGAATTTTTATTTTCTTCAAAGTAGTTTTTGTCGATCTGTCTATGCCTTTTCGTATCTGGGGTACCTTCAAGCACCATGGCTGCAACACTATTTTCCATTTAGTGCCATCAACCTCTGCCTGATAGCTTGCCCACAACGGAGACTCGATCCTGAAAATTAAAGATGCGGGCTAGTATGGGTCTTGGCGCCGCACCCGGCTTTGGTAGCCCCCCTGGCACTCTATGGGCTCGCTCAACTGAAAAATAATTGGATAGGCCGCTTGGTTGGAGGAATTTTAGAATTAGATCTTCGATGAATAGGTCTGTCGCAGGCCCTTCTGCCCTTCTGCTTGTTCTGGAACCCCCAGAATTCTAACATTGTTGCGTCTCGACCTACCTTCATATTCGTCAAGCTTCTCTTCCATTGCTTTACTTGACTCGTGGAGTTCAGTGACTTGTCTTTTGAGAGTGGTTGTTTGATTTTGTAAGTCCGCCGTTTTCTCTTCTATCTCTGTCACTCTAGAGCCCATTTTCTTTAGGTCCGCCCGAACCAGCGAAACCTCTGTGCTGACCGAGTCCATTCCGGATTCCAGTGAGGTCTGTATTCTGTTTAGTGCAGACATGATATCTTGCAATGTAAGATCCTCTTTTACCCCCGGGTCTTGAGTACTTGGTTGTTCCTCCTCCCAGGGGGGTCCCCTCAGGTTCATCATGTTTCGTCCAGGCATATTTGTCTAGTTTGGATTGATGGGAGTTCCGCTGACCATTCACCCCCGTCATCATGCGGGACGGGTAAATAGACCTTTTTTGCTGATATTCTTGCTCAGCTCGGGCTGTCGCTGCCTGTCCGTTATATATAAGCTTAACGCGGCCTGTCGGACAACTCCTGGTGGGTTCCGCTTACTGAGCACTTCTTTCACTGGTGTTTGGCCATGTCTTTATCTTTAACAGCTTGCTTTTCTTGTCCCTTCACTGTGTAGCACTGCACCTTTATGAATGCCTGTATGCTGTTGTGACAGAACTGGAGTCGGGCGCTGGTTTCTGCCCCTACTATTCTTTGTCTCATTTTCTATGTCCCAGTGTTCATGTTCTGCCTCTCCTCGCTGGAGGTTTTTTTCTCCTAATGGCACCCTGGGGGTAAAGGCGTCCCTTTAGCTGTTACTGCCTGCTTGGGCGCGTTGTCTGTCTGCAGTACTTGGGCTGGGCCTAGCCACCTCTCCCTACTCTTATCCAAATGCTCCTCTATCGGCGTGTGATGTGCCTCGAGGGCCCCCCCCTGCGCTCTGCTCACCTCCTCTAGGCCGCGTCTCCTAGTCCCTTGTTTGCTGTCTCCTGTGCTTACCGACGACATACCTCTCCGCGGCCTGGCACACAAGTGTATGCAGAGTCGAGTGCCGACTCGCCTCTTGGCCTCTCTTCCTCTCGTGGTCCCGCTACTCTATTTCCGCACCAGGCCGTTCTCTGCGGTGCTTTTCTTTATTAGGCCATACTCTGTGCTCTTTTGGACCGAGCTTCAGCGTTGGCTTCGTCTGCACTACGGTGATCGCGGCCGCAACCCTGCCTCGGGCCTGTTGTACTCAGGCCGGGGTTCGGAGTCTAATTTAGTCCCCGGTTCATCCAGGCCACAACCTCATCCTCCGTCCGCGGGACACAGGAGAGTCGTAAACCTCAGGCGTTCTCTACCAGAGCATCGCACCGCTCGAGAATTGCAGGTATTATACCTTCAGAGCTGATTTTATAGCGAATACTTGGAGAAGGGCAGTACAGGACTCAGGAGCTCGTTCAGCTAGCGTCCATCTTGTTTGGCGCCGGCCACGCCCCCACCCCTCCACACGTTCTTGAAGGCAAGCAATTTCTAAGTCCCAGGTTTCAGGAAATTTTAGAAGTAACTTTAACAGCAGCCATGAATCTAGAACTTTAGGGATAGCACTTGGGGGGGTCAAGAATCACTCCATCAGAGGCCAGAAGCAGGGTCCAGGGCAGGTCCAGTTGGAACTGGTCAGCTGAGCAGCTGCAGAAAAATGCCTGTTGTAGCTTGCTGTGTCCCTGTACCTTGAATAGGAGGCCAGCCATATGACCTTTGGAGTCCACTTCTTTGTCCTGGGTACAAGAAGGAGAGCAGGTCCAGTTTTCTAGGCTCTTCTCAGGTTACACGCAGCAGGTCCAGTCAGTGCTTAATTTGTAAAAAACTGAAGTGCTAGGGCCCTCATCAGGAGACCATTGCTGTCTACACCACCCATTGCCCCTGCTAGTGCTACCAATGACAGTACCAAACTAGTTACTAATCATCACACTGCTACAAGTGTGACAGTACAAACTATTCCAGGTCCCCAAAGCTTTAAGAATAGCTTGGGTGGCAGGTATTATTCATTTTTAACATATATTGAATTAGTAAACAACTGTTGTTGTGCTCACTCGAAATCAGACAGACAGTCCACCATGTGGCAGACTGTCATTAGTTGTCAAGGTGCAACGGAAGCAGAATGATGTAATTTCCCAATGCCCCTCTCCAACTTCCCCAGTCATCCATTGGTATATCATTTGACTGAAGAACCCAAAGGGGGAAAGGGGATGGGACAGAGAAGAGACAGCCACACCTTTCTTCTGGTTCCTCTCCTTTTCTTTCTGTTCTTCTCTCACTCTGTATTAATCTTCTGCTCTTACTTTTATAAAAAGAACCCAGAACGCTATTTATCATAACCATGCAAGATATCAACCTTAATGCTAAAACAGTTGTACCTACCCAAATTAGGTGTGTCCAATGCCTCTCTTCTATGTTATTTCTTTCTTGTGAATATGTATTGAATAGTAGAGCTGCTACGTTGACTCTTCCTGAGTTTAATTAGTTTTTAATCATTACTGTTGTTAATAGGACGATTGCTGTATTCTTTTAATCTTTGTTTATTTATTTTTTAGGTTAACATTCACCTTCGGCCAATAAGGAGTGAGGAGGACCGCTACCAGGATTCTACTAGCGGTAAGTACTAGCATGCGCTTGTATATAACTGATCAATTTAACCTCAAAAATAAACTATAAGACTAATAGTGAGTCTTTACTCAACACACTGAGTGAAAACCTTTTGCATACCTTTTCTACGAACTCCCAATAAACTCTAGAAAGACCTCCAAAAAATTGCATATGCCAGAACAACACAAAAACAACAACTCACGGAGCTTGTGCTGACTCTTCTTTTCGTTCCAATGTCATGCACATTCTCTGACACACTAACCACTTGAGGAAACAGGACTGCTCCCTCTAGCAGTCGAACTAAAATACAGCGAGAAATAATACATTTTCAAAGATAAAGAACAAAACGGCAGACCTAGGTCACGCACATCTAAACCATGTACAATAATATTAACAGGTGGTGCAATCTCTTCCTGAACCCGCTGTTCCAGGGCCCCGTGCTGGTTACCTTGCCGTAAGACGCTATTAGACGTTATATCAGACTTAAATTGAACTTGCTTACCTTGCGTTGCTGAGGATATTTCCCATAAGCAGAGTATTTTCGCTTAACAATAATACCATACAAACTCGGAGAAATATTGATATTGAGATACCACCACACACAGTGCGATTAAGGCAGAATGCGCCTTTTTTCGTTTCTATCTTTGGGCTACATATATTAATTGGACATCGCAATAGCCCTGACGAAGTTCCCTCTGGCAAAAACGGGAACGAAACGCGTTGGCTGTGTGCCAGTTTTTAAGAATTGATTCAATAAAGGAAGTGATTGTGTGGAACAAAAAAATTAT
The DNA here is from genome assembly GCA_963921515.1 of Calotriton arnoldi. Lineage (NCBI taxonomy): Eukaryota > Metazoa > Chordata > Amphibia > Caudata > Salamandridae > Calotriton > Calotriton arnoldi. The sequence continues at coordinate 1,120,259 of CAWUFW010001129.1, read as the reverse complement.
CTCTGGTTTGCATCTTTGAATTTACAACGAGTGCACCTTCCATCTTCTCTCAAAGAGAAATAATACATTGCCTTACTGTGAATGCTCTGTGCTGATATGCTAATCTCTCTGTGACAGGAATCCTGAAATACGCGGCGAGACTCTAAAACGTCGAGTACCACGACGAAACTACCCTGACTGACTTTTCGTGGCAGAATACTAAGAAACGTCCTTCTCCTCAAAAACTTCAGATGAAGTGCGCGGATCTGTGTGTGGGCTCTCTGTACATTATAAACTGCCTTCAAGTTAGCAACACTTGAATGTTGCACAGGAGGTCGCTCTTTTGGCGGCCATCTTGGAAATTCTCCTGAACCTATTACAGCTCCATACGGCACCATTTCTCGCTTTATAATATGACTTCAGGGAGATTATATTCACTGACCTTCTGTCTTTAGTAGATGGCTGCGAGGTTCTGTCAGTACCCCACCGCAAGGGAGGTTCTTCCGGTTTGGGTTTGCAGGGAAGTTTTCTATGAAAGGCTCTAACTAAACGAGGAGCTTGCTCATCAGAAGACAACTCCCAAGATCTCTCCTCAGGGCCATAACCTTTCCAATCTATTAAGTAGTAGATTTAACCTTTGGTTTCTTTTGAATCCTAAGATTTGCTTAAACTCAAACTCAGTTCCCTTTTCGGTTTGTATTGGTTTTGGAGGCAAGGTTATTCTTAGTCCCTTTGACACCTTTTGAAGCAGTGAAACATGAAAAACTGGGTGTATTCTTAGACTTTTAGGTAATTTTAACTTATAAGTTAATGAACTCAATTTCATAGGGACCTACAAATCTAGGTTGCAATTTCCTATTGCCCTTGAGTCTAAGGTTTTTAATATTTAACCAAACTTTGTCCCCAACTTTTAAATCAAGTTCCTTCTTTTTTTATCTATCAGCATAGAATTTATAATTCTCCTTAGCTTTTGCTAGATTCTCTATTGCTGATTTGTGTACGCAAGTCATATGTTGAACTAAATCTTTCACTGCCGGAACACCTATCTCTTGAACATTTACTGAAAGATTAGGATGTCTGTCAGTATTCAAGTAGAAAGGTGAATAACGTGTGGAAGCGTTTTTTGCATTATTATATGCAAACTCGGCTGCCCAAAGGTATTAAGGCCAATCTCCCTCTTGGTCTAATAGATACAATCTAAGATGTTGTTCTAGTTCTTGATTTGCTCTTTCTGTCTGCCCATCAGATTCAGGATGATAACTAGTGGTGTATCTTGTCTCTATATTCAATTTATTAGGAAAAGCTCTCCAAAAATGTGATAAAAATTGAGAGCCACGATCTGAAACTAACGTTTTTGGAATTTCATGTGCTCGTCCAATGTACTGACTAAAGATGTGCGCTAATCTTTTCGCTGTTGGTACTCCCTTTAAAGGAACAAAATGGGCCACTTTTGTGAAAGCGTCTACACAGACGAATATTGTGTCAAAACCCTGACTTGAGGGTAGATCTACGATTAGATCTAAAGTCACTGTATGCCATGGATGGGGTGGATTTGGTAATGGTTGCAACAAGCCCTTCGGAGATTGCTTCTCTGGCTTTCCCCGAGCGCAAATTTCACAAGTAGCCACATACTGACGAATGTCATTTGTCATATTAGGCCACCAGAATCTTCGTTTCACTAAATCTTCAGTCTTCTGCATTCCTTTATGTCCTGCTAAAACATGGTCATGACATGGACTTCTCTTGTAACGCCAATGTGGGCAGATATAGGGCACATTATGATATGGCAATTTCTCTCTAATCTCTCTTGTGGCCTCTTGGTCTGCCCACTCTTTCATTTCATTCCAGCCCATCGATTTCTGCCCTGAATCTTCCAAGGATTCTTCGAGAAGTGCTCCTATGACCCTTCCTTCCGCAATATTGTTTTGTTCTTCAACCACTTCTTGCACGTTCTCAGTACCCAATCTAGACAGAGCATCAGCCTTCCCATTCTTTGCCCCTGGTCGATAAGTGATGACAAAATCGTAATCAGCAAAATACAATGACCAACGAAGTTGCCTTGGAGTAAATGTTCTTGCAGACTTTAAAAATTTCAAATTCCAATGATCTGTGTATACCGTGACTGTATGTTTGGCTTCCATAAGATAATGCCTCCATTACTTGAAAGCATCCTTTATTGCCAGCAACTCCTTTTCGGTGATGGTATAATTCACCTCTGCTGGGGTCAATTTTCGTGAATGAAATGCCACAGGATGCAATTGTCCTGTTTTCTTATGTCTTTGTGACAAGACCCCTCCTAAGGCCCGGTTTGAAGCGTCCGTCTCCACAAAGAAAGGCTCAGACGGGTCTTGATGCAGCAAAATTGAAGCTGTGGTGAAATCCATCTTCAAAAGTGTAAACGCTTCTTCAGCTTCATTAGACCATTCAAAGGGAGCTTGTGGATAGCGCTGCCGCTCTGCCGCATGTAGTTACTTTTAACTTTTTAAAAACCTTGTCAAACTGTGTTGAATTTGATCTGTTGCATTTTAACTACTATTGGGACTATTCATTCGCTTACCTCGATCGGCACCAGCTCGGCTCCTTGTTGTTACAGGGCTCAGCTGACTTCCTGGGGACACTCCCAGTAGGGGCGGTACCACGGGAGGCGGGGAGGAGGAGTCAATCGGCACTTGCCATTAATGGCGGCCGCAGCGCGGGAACAGGCGGTTTGTGGATAGCGGTGCCGCTCTGCCGCATGTAGTTGCTTTTAACTTTTTAAAAACCTTGTCAAACTGTGTTGAATTTGGTCTGTTGCATTTTAACTACTATTGGGACTATTCACTCGCTTACCTCGATCTGCACCAGCTCGGATCCTTGTTGTTACAGGGCTCAGCTGACTTCCTGGGGACACTCCCAGTAGGGGCGGTACCACGGGAGGCGGGGAGGAGGAGTCAATCGGCACTTGCCATTAATGGTGGCCCCTGCGCGGGAGCAGGCGGTTTGTGGATAGCACTGCCGCTCTGCCGCATGTAGTTGCTTTTAACTTTTTAAAAACCTTGTCAATCTGTGTTGAATTTGATCTGTTGCATTTTAACTACTATTGGGACTATTCACTCGCTTACCTCGATCGGCACCACATCGGCTCCTTGTTGCTACAGGGCTCAGCTGACTTCCTGGGGACACTCCCAGTAGGGGCGGTACCACGGGAGGCGGGGAGGAGGAGTCAATCGGCACTTGCCATTAATGGCGGCCGCAGCGCTGGAGCAGGCGGTTTGTGGATAGCGCTGCCGCTCTGCGCATGTAGTTGCTTTTAACTTTTTAAAAACCTTGTCAAACTGTGTTAAATTTGATCTGTTGCATTTTAACTACTATTGGGACTATTCACTCGCTTACCTCGATCGGCACCAGCTCAGCTCCTTGTTATTACAGGGCTCAGCTGACTTCCTGGGGACACTCCCAGTAGGGGCGGTACCATGGGAGGCGGGGAGGAGGAGTCAATCGGCACATGCCATTAATGGCGGCCACAGCGCGGGAGTGCAGCGGACACACGCAGCGGGCGCGCCGGTGGCCGCCGAAGGCGCACCAAAGGCAAGCCCGTCTGCGTCCGTCCGCGCCAGTACGGGGCTAGGGGCTAGTCACTATGCCTGGCGTTTGACTTATACGCAGACTAGTCTTAAATCCCTTCAATCAGGAGATCATCCACTTAAACCCTTCGTCAGCTGTAGACTGACTGAGTTGGGTATCATGGCGGAGAGGTCAGTCTTTCCTGAAATCACATATACCCACCCAAAGACAGAATTTAGCCCTTGACCTTGCCAGGTGGGTCGCTCCCCCACCACACAGCTCCGCCTGTGCTGTCCACCCGCTGCTGCTGGTAAGCTCGCCCCTCCGCTTGTGGCCTCGGTGCCCGTATTTCTTTGTGTTTTCTCTGTCCTTTTTGCCTTCTGTGCCCCCGCTGCCCCATTGTACTGTGCCCGTATTTCTTGTGTTTTCTCTGTCCTTTTTGCCTTCTGTGCCCCCGCTGCCCCATTGTACTGTGCCCGTATTTCTTGTGTTTTCTCTGTCCTTTTTGCCTTCTGTGCCCCCGCTGCCCCATTTGTACTGTGCCCGCATTTCTTGTGTTTTCTCTGTCCTTTTTGCCTTCTGTGCCCCCGCTGCCCCATTGTACTGTGCCCGTATTTCTTGTGTTTTCTCGGTCCTTTTTGCCTTCTGTGCCCCCGCTGCCCCATTTGTACTGTGCCCGCATTTCTTGTGTTTTCTCTGTCCTTTTTGCCTTCTGTGCCCCCGCTGCCCCATTGTACTGTGCCCGTATTTCTTGTGTTTCTCTGTCCATTTTGCCTCCTGTGCCCCCGCTGCCCCATTGTACTGTGCCCGTATTTCTTGTGTTTTCTCGGTCCTTTTTGCCTTCTGTGCCCCCGCTGCCCCATTTGTACTGTGCCCGCATTTCTTGTGTTTTCTCTGTCCTTTTTGCCTTCTGTGCCCCCGCTGCCCCATTGTACTGTGCCCGTATTTCTTGTGTTTCTCTGTCCATTTTGCCTACTGTGCCCCCGCTGCCCCATTGTACTGTGCCCGTATTTCTTGTGTTTTCTCGGTCCTTTTTGCCTTCTATGCCCCCGCTGCCCCATTTGTACTGTGCCCGCATTTCTTGTGTTTTCTCTGTCCTTTTTGCCTTCTGTGCCCCCGCTGCCCCATTGTACTGTGCCCGTATTTCTTGTGTTTTTCTCGGTCCATTTTGCCTTCTGTGCCCCTCGCTGCCTCTCTCCATTCCCACCGCTGCGTCCCCTGCGGCCCCGCCCCCCTGACTGCCCATTCGCTGCCCCTGCCTCCCAGCTGCTCCTCCCTCCCACCTCCCCATATATGGCGGCCGCTGCGCGGTGAGGAGAGCGACCCTTGACCTTGCCAGGTAGGTCGCTCCCCCACCACACAGCTCCGCCTGTGCTGTCCGCCCGCTGCTGCTGGTAAGCTCGCCCCTCTGCTTGTGGCCTCGGTGCCCGTATTTCTTTGTGTTTTCTCTGTCCTTTTTGCCTTCTGTGCCCCCGCTGCCCCATTGTACGGTGCCCGTATTTCTTGTGTTTTCTCTGTCCTTTTTGCCTTCTGTGCCCCCGCTGCCCCATTGTACTGTGCCCGTATTTCTTGTGTTTTCTCTGTCCTTTTTGCCTTCTGTGCCCCCGCTGCCCCATTTGTACTGTGCCCGCATTTCTTGTGTTTTCTCTGTCCTTTTTGCCTTCTGTGCCCCCGCTGCCCCATTGTACTGTGCCCGTATTTCTTGTGTTTTCTCGGTCCTTTTTGCCTTCTGTGCCCCCGCTGCCCCATTTGTACTGTGCCCGCATTTCTTGTGTTTTCTCTGTCCTTTTTGCCTTCTGTGCCCCCGCTGCCCCATTGTACTGTGCCCGTATTTCTTGTGTTTCTCTGTCCATTTTGCCTCCTGTGCCCCCGCTGCCCCATTGTACTGTGCCCGTATTTCTTGTGTTTTCTCAGTCCTTTTTGCCTTCTGTGCCCCCGCTGCCCCATTTGTACTGTGCCCGCATTTCTTGTGTTTTCTCTGTCCTTTTTGCCTTCTGTGCCCCCGCTGCCCCATTGTACTGTGCCCGTATTTCTTGTGTTTCTCTGTCCATTTTGCCTCCTGTGCCCCCGCTGCCCCATTGTACTGTGCCCGTATTTCTTGTGTTTTTCTCGGTCCATTTTGCCTTCTGTGCCCCTCGCTGCCTCTCTCCATTCCCGCCGCTGCGTCCCCTGCGGCCCCGCCCCCCTGACTGCCCATTCGCTGCCCCTGCCTCCCAGCTGCTCCTCCCTCCCACCTCCCCATATATGGCGGCCGCTGCGCGGCCGCGCCGCTGGCGCGCCAAAGGCGCGCCTAAGGCAAGCCCGTCTGCGCCCGTCCGCGACTGGACCGCGCCCAGTGCCAGAACCCCTGGGCCGCGCGCCCCCCGCACCAGCCTCGAGGACCGACGCTGATACGATGCCACCACACTCCACGCTCTCAACCCCGGACGGACGCACAACTGCTTCAAGGCCGCCCCGAAACGCACCCATGGTCCCTTCACCTGCCGGAACTGCAGCTACACCAGCCTCAGAGCCACCGAGGCGCCCGCCAAGAAGGACCTCAACCACCTCTGGTGCATCCTACTGAACACCCGCTCCGCACGCAAACACGCCGTCGAGCTCTGGGACCTGCTCGACACATCATCACCAGACATCGCCTTCCTGACAGAGACCTGGATGAACGACTCCTCCGCCCCGACATCGCCATAGCCATCCCAGACGGCTATAAGATCACCCGCAGAGACCGCATCAACGCAGTAGGAGGAGGAATCGCCATCGTCCACAAGAACACCATCAGGGTCTCGACCAGCACCGACGACACTCTCAGCACCGCCGAACACATGCACTTCCAGATCCACACGGACCCCAACACCACCCTTAGAGGCACCCTTGTCTACAGACCCCCTGGGCCCCGACACCAGTTCAGCGACTCCATCGCCGACTTCATCAGCACGCACGCCCTGACCTCTACCGACTACATCCTCCTCGGAGACCTGAACTTTCACCTGGAGAACAACAACGACAGCAACTCCACCACCCTGATCGACAGCCTCGCCAACCTCGGCCTGAGCCAGCTCGTCACAACACCAACCCACTCCGCCGGCCACACGCTTGACCCCATCTTCTCCTCAAGCTCCCACGTCTCCTTCAGCCACACCACGGAACTCCTCTGGACCGACCACCGCTGCAACCATTTCACCTTCCAGAAACCCACCACACACCACCGCACCCAATAGATCCCACGCCGCTGCTGGAGCAAAGTCACCGAAGACCAACTCCGGGCAACCCTCGCTCTCAGCCCTCCCTCCGACCCATCCAACACCGACGACGCTGCCTGCAACCTCAGACGATGGATGGACGACTGTGCCAACACCCTCGCCCCGCTGAAAAAGCTCACCTACAGCGACACCACCAAAAGAGCCAGCTGGTTCACCTCGGAACTCCTAGCTTCCAAGCGTACCTGCCGGAAACTAGAGAAGAAATGGCACAGTGATAAGACACCGGACAGCCACACAGCCCACAAAGACGCCATCCGTAACCACCACCACCTCATCAGGTCCGCCAAGAGAATCTCCTTCAAAGACCGCCTCGACAACAACGCACACAACAGCAAGGAGCTTTTCAACATCGTGAAGGAACTCTCCAATCCCAGCTCCAACACCAATGACATCCCGCCGTCGCAACCCCTGTGCGATTCCCTCGCCACCTTCTTTCACCGCAAGATCGCCGACATCCACGACAGCTTCAACACCCTGACAGCCCCAACTAAGATCGATGCACCAGACCCGCCACACACCATCGACCACGACCCCCTGCCAGCCTGGACCAGCGTGAACATCGAGGACACCATCAAGACCATGAGCACAATACACTCCGGCTCCCCGTCAGACCCTTTCCCGCACCACATCTTCAACAAAGCCAGCAGCTCCATCGCACCCCACCTGTGCAACAGCATCAATCTCTCCTTCGAGACCGCGACCTTCCCAGAGAGCTGGAAACACGCAGAGATCAACGCCCTACTCAAAAAACCCAAGGCGGACCCGAGAGACCTCAAGAACTTCCGGCCCATCTCTCTGCTTCCGTTCCCAGCCAAGGTCATCGAGAAGATCGTCAACAAACAGCTAACCCGATACCTCGAAGAAAACAGCATCCTGGACCCATCCCAATCGGGGTTCCACAGCAACCACATCACTGAGACTGCCCTCATCGCCGCCACCGACGACATCAGGATCCTGCTGGACAATGGTGAGACCGCAGCCCTCATCCTGCTGGACCTCTCCGCCGCCTTCGACACTGTCTGCCACCGCACTCTACGCGCACGCCTCCACGACGCAGGGATCCGAGACAAGGCCCTGGAATGGACCACCTCCTTCCTCGACGGCAGAACCCAGAGAGTCCGCCTCCCACCTTTCCGATCCGAAGCCTCCGAGATCATCTGCGGCGTACCCCAGGGATCGTCCCTCAGCCCAACACTGTTCAACATCTACATGGCCCCGCTCGCACGCATCGCCAGACAACACGACCTCAACATTATCTCCTACGCCGACGACACTCAACTGATCCTCTCCCTCACCAAGGACCCCCTCGCCGCCAAAGCCAATCTCCATGAAGGAATGAAGGCCGTCGCCGATTGGATGAAGATCAGCCGACTAAAGCTGAACACGGACAAAACGGAGGTCCTCATCCTCGGCTCCAACCCCTCAGCCTGGGACGACTCCTGGTGGCCAACGACGCTGGGAGCAGCCCCGGCACCCACCGACCATGCACGCAACCTGGGAGTCATCCTCGACTCAACGCTCTCCATGGCCAAGCAAGTCAACGCAGTCTCCTCCTCCTGCTTCAACACCCTCCGCATGCTTCGCAAGATCTACAGGTGGATCCCGACAGACACAAGAAGAACAGTCACCCAGGCCCTCGTCAGTAGCAGACTGGACTATGGGAACGCCCTCTACGCGGGAGCCCCGGCCAAGCTCATCAAGCGACTGCAACGCATACAAAACGCCTCCGCACGACTGATCCTCGACGTACCACGCCACAGCCACATTACCCCCCACTTGAGGAACCTGCACTGGCTCCCCGTCGACAGGAGGATCACCTTCAAACTCCTCATCCACGCACACAAGGCACTCCACAAAACTGGCCCAGCCTACCTCAACAGACGACTCTTCTTCTACGTCCCCAACCGCCAGCTCCGCTCCGCCGACCTCTCCCTCGCCACCGTCCCTCGCATTCGAAGAACAACCACCGGCGGCAGATCCTTCTCACACCTCGCCACCAAGACCTGGAACACCCTTCCACTAAGCCTACGACAGACCCAAGACCTGCTGACCTTCAGGAGGCTACTCAAGACCTGGCTGTTCGACCAGTAGCAGCATCCCCCCCCCTTCCCTCTCCCCAGCGCCTTGAGACCCTCGCGGGTAAGTAGTGCGCTCTACAAATTCTGTGATTGATTGATTGATTGAATAAACCCCACAGTTGCTCAGATCATGCAAAATCATCTGAGCTAAGCATTATCTATTTGAATACTCGCTCTTTGCCCAAACACAAATTGGACATTTTCCACCTACTGGATTCAGCACATCCAGATATTCTCTTATTAACAGAAACATGGTTATCCCCAGATTCCGCTCCTGATATTTTGGCGGCACTCCCAAATAACTACTATATCTTGCAGGCGAACCGCCCCCAGGAAAGGTGGGCGGAGGAGTAGCTGCCATCATACGGCAAGAGTTAAAATTCACCTCATTAACACCATTCGCTCTAAACAGTGTGGATAACTTAGTTATTAAACTAGAGTCTGTGTCGGTCCCGCTGATCTGCGTCTTACTATATAGACCCCCCCAGAGTATGCCCCTGTTCCCCCACTCGCTGGGCGAACAGATGGCTCACCTTACGATGAATCATGCCAACATATTGCTGATCGGCGATTTTAACTATTGGGCCAACGATGCTCTGGGCGGGCCACACGCGGAAGAACTGAATGACCTACTAAAGGGGCTGAATTTCACCCAGTGGGTATCTCTGGCTACTCACAATAAGGGACATATTTTAGACCATGTCTGGTCGGTTAATACCCCAGTTTCTGCCTTGATTGTCTCCCCTTGCACATGGTCAGACCATCACCTAATACAGTTCACTATTTACAATATAACGAAGATTACTCCTCCTGTTGCCAGAGGGACTAGGGCCAGGAACTGAAGAATCTGGATAAAAATTCCTTCCTGACCACACTGAGCGATACAGCTCTTGTCACTCAGTCTTCAGTCACAGCCAGTGCTGATAATCTTACCGCTTGGCTCACAGCGGCCTAAAACGAGCACGCCCCGCTTAGGAGGGTGAACACAGTTCGGCGCCATGAGGCCCAGTAATGGTTTTCAGCAGACCTAAAAAGTCAAAAACTAGCCCTCCGCCAAGCGGAAAGGAACTGGAGAAGCAACTACTCCTTGGCTAAGAAAGAGATCTTTCTAGTTAAACTTAAAATCTATAAAAAAACTATCTGCACAGCTAAGACCACATACTTCTCCGCCAAAATCATGAACTCCTCAAACAAGTCGAAAGAAATTTTTTCCATCATTAATGAACTGTCTAACCCCGATTGAATTACAGTGAAACCTACACCATCCCAAGTGCTGTGTAATTCTCTTAATATTTTTTTTATAGATAAAATTGCTGCAATCAAGGATAGTATCTTAAAGAACACTACGTCCAGGGCACCGTCAATAAAATCAGAAAACCCCCACTTCTTGGAGCAATTCCCAGTGATCGACAGGCTGGACTTTCCAGACCTCCTGTCCAAACTTAAATCAGGATCACCAATGGATAGCTACCCACCCTACGTTCTAAAAAAGATGTTTTCTCTACTTCCAATGCCTGCACTCTCTCTTTTAAATGAGTCATTGACTCAGGGCATTGTCCCAAGTGCCTTCAAAGAGGCTATTATTGTTCCCCTTTTAAAGAAAGCAGGGGCCGACCCTGAGATACTGACCAACTACCGTCCAATTTCGCTCCTTCCATACCTGGCTAAGGTACTTGAATCTCATGTAGCTAGATGTCTATGTGCCTTCATTGAACAGTCAGAATATCTCAATCCCCGCCAAGCAGGTTTTCGCCCAGCCCATTCCACCGAGACAGTCATACTGACCGTCCTGTACACCCTCCGGAACGAAATAGACAACAAATCCCCTCAGGCTCTGGTACTGTTGGACCTGTCCGCGGCATTCGACACGGTCGACCATAACATCCTTATCGACCGTGTCCGTGCCGCGGGACTTCAGGGATCAGCCCTTAGATGGATACGGTCCTTTCTGGAGGGCCGCTCGCAATCAGTTCATCTATTTGACTTCATTGCGCCTGAAAAGAGTGTAACCTGTGGGGTTCCCCAGGGTTCTTCATTATCTTCCCACTTATTCAATCTCTACCTCTGTCCATTGATTCAGTCCTTAAAAAACAGGAAGGTGTGCACCTTTAACTATGCGGATGACCTACAGCTCATATTTTCCATCAACAATACCCCCGACTCGGTCTTAGAATTTCAAGCCACCATGCTTCATATCCGGGATTGGATGAACTGCAATCAGCTGAAACTCAACCCAGACAAAACAGAACTGGTCCTGTTAGGAGGCACTGAGAACCCCTGGAGTCCTCGGTTCTGGCCAGAGGAGCTGGGTGCTCCCTCCAGTCCATCGTCCTCAGCAAAAAGTCTTGGGGTGATAATAAATAATGATCTATCCATGAAAACCCAAATCACATCAGTAACGTCAACCTGCCATTACCAACTTAGGAAAATCAGCAGACTGCTCACGAGAGAAGCATTGATACAGGCTGTTCTAGCCATGGTGATCTCCCACCTAGATTATGCCAATTCACTCTACTATGGCATACCACTGTATCTCATCAAGAGACTGCAGTTGGTTCAAAATCAAGCGGCCAGGCTGGTTTTTCAGCAACCCAGGTGGGAACACGTTTCCCCCTTATGAAGAAGCTGCACTGGCTACCCATTCTACAACGATCTTCTTTCAAAGTGGGCTGCTTGATTTTTAAGTCCCTACATGGTTCAAGTCCTAAATTCATTTCCAACCTCATTCAAAGGCACGTACCCACGCGCAACCTACGCTCGTCTCACATGAATCTGCTAACCATACCCGCCTTTAAACTGAAGCGACAAGGTGATTGTAGATTTGCAGTGTTGGCGCCTCGTTTCTGGAATTCCCTGCCACCTAACATCAGAGCATGCACGGAACTCATGAAATTCAGGAAGCTTCCTAAGACCTGGCTATTTGCTCAAGCCTATGATTAGTTCAAGTGCAGGACAGTTTAACATGGCCCCATCCTATTCCGGACCTAGCGCCGAGAAACCAATCGGTGTTTACGCGCTTTATAAATAATTGTTAACATAACAGAAGACGTATTAAGGGGAATTAATTTCTTGGAAAAATCCTGAATAAACCTTCTGTAAAAGTTTGCAAAGCCGATAAAGCTTTGTACCTCTTTAACTGTTTGTGGGGACTTCCAATCAGTTACTGCTTTTATCTTGTGTTCATCCATAGCTATTCCAGCTGGTGACAGGACAAATCCGAGGAATTACACTGACGTTACACTGAACGCACATTTCTCCAATTTCACGAATAAACTGTTCTCACTTAGCTTCTGCAAAACTCCTCTCACTTGTTTGTCATGATCCTCCTCTGAGTCTGAATATATCAAGATGTCGTCGATATATACTATGGCACACTGATCGATGTATTCTTTTAAAACATCATTGATGAAATGTTGAAATTCTGCTGGAGCATTGCAGAGGCCATAGGGCATCACCTGGTATTCGAATAGTCCATACTTGGTTCTGAAGGCCGTTTTCCATTCATCACCTTCTCTGATGCGAACAAGATGATAGGCCACCCTCAAATCTAATTTCGTATATATCGGTGCTCCTTTTACTTGATCTAAAAGAACTGAGATTAGAGGCGAAGGATATCGGTTTTTGACTGTTATTCGATTTATTGCCCTATAATCAATGCAAGTCCTCAATTCACCTTCTTTCTTGGGGATGAAGAAAATTGGCGAAGATACTGGGGATTGGGAAGGCCGGATAAATACATTGTCAAGATATTTCTGGATGTAGTCCTTCAAATGCTGATTCTCCTTTTCTGTTAGGGCTCAGCTGACTTCCTGGGGACACTCCCAGTAGGTTCAAGCTCTATTTTACAATCATAAGCCCTGTGTAGGGGAAGCTTCTCAGCTTCTTTTTCACTAAAGACATCCTGGTCATCTGTTTACTCTTTGGGTATTTCTGTAGTGTGTATCACACAAACTGCAGCTCCTCCTTGACATAAATGAGTTGCAGGTGTTGACCTTTGATAAACTCTTGTGTTCTTGTAGCAATTCTCTTTATAAAATTCATAATTATTGTTCGAGCACTCCAATCATTTGTGAGGTTGTGCTCAGTAAGCCAGGGTAACCCCAAAATTAGCTGGAATTGAGGGGCGTCAATTAGGTTAAATTGCAGAGTTTCACAATGACCTTCTATGGATTCTAACTCCACTGGCTCAGTGTGGCTCACAATCGGTCCAGATGAAAGATTAGTTCCATTCATGGCTCAGACGCCTCACTTTTCTCTTTCCGAATGGCCTTCAATCCAATTTTCTCTGCAAACCTTAGATCACAAAAGTTGCCAGTAGCCCCAGAATCCACCATCACAGTGATCCCTTTCAAATGACTTTCTCTAAACTTAAGTGACATGAACATAACCAGATGAGGAGAGGAGGATTGCAGAGTGTTAGCCAGTAAGTGATTCTTAGGAGTTGTATCTAATTCCGCACCGATCAGTCCAACTCCCCCTACTGATGGTGCTGCAAGTTTTCCTTCAGAGGCTGTTTAGGTTTCTTTGGACAGTTACGGACAAAATGGCCACCAACTCCACAATAAAGGCATTGTTTATTTAATCTCCATTTTTCCTTCTCTTCCTTAGACAGTGGTCCTCAAATAGTTCCAATCTGCATGGGCTCTGTGCTATGCTGACCATCAATTACCTTAGCAACCTCTGATTTAGCTCGATCAAATCTTGGTACGCTTGAACGAGAATCTCGTCTTTCCTCTTCTTTTACTCTGACGGAAGTCTATTTCTAATACCAGAACTATGAGAGCTGACATTTCTGTGGGTCTGTTGGGTACTTGAGCAAGGACATCTTTAAGCTCATCCTTCAACCCTCGATAAATACTGCTGCTCTCTTATTCTCGGGCCATTCCGTTTCTACTACCAGTTTGTTGAACTGGGCTAAATAAGCAATTAAATCTCGATTACCGTGCCTTATTTCCAGTAACTCGTTGTCTGTGGCTTGTGAAACCTTTCGCCGATCAAATATTCTGAGAAATTCCTTCTTGAATTCATCCAAATCGTATAAAATCGGATCATTTCTGGAACCCAATGGAATTGACCAGAGGTGGCGTCTCCACTGAGATAGGATAGTATAAAGTAGGGTGACCAGACGTCCCGGTTTTCCCCGGACGGTCCCTGTTTTCGGAGCAGTGTCCCCGTGTCCCGACACTTTGCTCCTAATTACAGAAATGTCCCCGTTTTTGTGCAGTGCCCGGGTTAAACGGAGAAATGTCCCGGTTTTTAAATAGTTTCTCGCACTGAAACACTATTTAAAAACCGGGACATTTCTCTGCTTACTTAGCACAGGTGCTGAGACGGGTCTCTATTGGGACGTCCATTTTTGCCCTCGGGATGAAAAAACAATCTTACTGCTGCAGCAATACCACCCTTCACTGCATTCAAAGAGACCCGTTATAGTTCTTTCACAGTCTCATCATCCCAGAACTGAAGCATTTTCAATGTTATGTACAACGAAGCCCAAGTTTGTTGCTTATTTATCTTATGCAGATAAGAACAACTGACAAAGCGAATAGTCCTGGCTTGTTGTAGGTGTAATGTTACATGACATAGCTGCCAAGGTTTCAGATTTCTATGCGTGACATTTTCATAATTTCAAAGTAATTATGAGTGACATTTTAACGACTGAGTGGCACTTTCTTGCGAGCAAAATCAAGATATTAAAGCGAGGGAATCTTATAAATATCAGATATGACACCCATTTGAGCAACTAGAAATTCTACGTTAGCTGCTGCAAAGCGTAAGAAATAATGGTTAAACAACTTTCATTTATACTCATGTCTAAGTAAATATACTTAGAATCGTACAAATATCAGGAAACTCCCTTGCAACATATTACATCAAGGCTCTCTCTGCACACTAAGTCAGGAGGTGTTTTTTATTTTTTGTGGTTGTTTGTTTTTTGAGGCTTGTTCCTTCAGCCTTTGCTGACTTATTCTGGACCCTCTGGTTCCTCCCTCGTAATTAATGATGCTGCGCAGAGAGCATCTCTCAGTCCAGGGCCTCTCTCCAAGGTGGGACCCAGCCCAAACAGGATGTGCGAGGCCCTGCTAACAACACTCTGGTGGCTACTGTTGTTGGATAGGCCAGCAGAGAAACAACATAGATTGCCAGCCTTTGTGGTGGCCCACCTCCTTCCCTGCAAACTAAAGTCAGAAGAACATCAGGACTCAGGGCCACCCTCTGACGTCACATGAGTGACCCTGTGCCTCTCTCCAGGGTGGGACCCAGCCCAAAAAAGATGTGTGAGGCCCTAACAACACTCTGGTGGCTACTGTTGTTGGATGGGCCAGCAGAAAAATCAACAAAGATTGCCAGCCTTTGCAGTGCCCCCCTCCTTCCCAGCAAACTAAAGTCAGGAGAACATCC